>CAVNYN010201942.1:90707-102292 GCA_963692815.1 Nyctanthes arbor-tristis
CTCGACTGAATCGGGTATTTCAGTACTTTTGGTGATCAGAAGTGGAGGTTATCAAAGGGATCAATAGTTGTCGCTAGTGGAAAGCTTTGTTGCAAATAATACAAGACTTATGCAAAGTCTTGTAAGACTGGGGTAAATGCAGTTGAAGATCCTTCTCCTGATCTGTGGCATAAGAGGCTTGGGCACATAAGTGAAAAAGATTTGCAGGTTCTGTCTAAGAAGGCAGTTATCTCTTTAGCCAGTGGTACATCCCTAGACCGATGTGATCATTGTTTATTCGGTAAGCAAACTAGAGTTTCTTTTTCTGACACATTTAAAAGAAAAGAGAATATTTTAGATCTTGTGCATTCTGATGCGTGTTCTCCTGGTGATGTAGCATCTTTGGGTGAAAACAAATATTTTGTTATATTTGTTGATCATGCTTCTAGGAAATTATGGATCTATCTTCTGAAATCTAAGGATCAGGTACTCCAGTGCTTTAAGCAGTTTCATACCATGGTAGAACGAGAAACAGGAAAGTGTTTGAAAAGCCTCAGAACAGATAATGGTGGGGAATACACTTCACATGCGTTTAGAGAGTATTGTTTAGATTTTGGGATTTGACATGAGTTTACAAAAGCAGGGACTCCTTAGCATAATGGTATGGCAGAAAGAATGAACCGTACCATTCTTGACAGAGTTAGATGCATGTTAAAGACAGGTAAGCTTCCTAAGGCATTTTGGGGTGAAGCAGTTCGGACTGCTTGCTATTTGATTAATAGATCTCACTCAGTTTCCTTGGATTTTGATATTCCAGAAAGAGTTTGGACATTCAGAGATGTTTCATACTCCCATCTGAAGGTGTTTGGGTATAAAGCCTTTATACACGTACCTACGGAACAGAGATCGAAACTTGATAACAGAGCTACTCCTTGTGTATTTCTTGGCTATAATGATGAACAGTTTGGATACAAGTTTTGGGATCCAAAGAAAAGGCAGCTTGTGAGAAGTAGAGATGCAGTGTTTTATGAAGATCAGATGATTGAGGACTTTGATAAAGCCGAACAACCTAAGGGGATGATTTCAGTTGTTCCTGGTGTCATACCTGATAATTCCTCAGCATTTTAACCTAGCACCAGTAGCCAGGTAGCTCCTATTGATGATGAAACAGTTGATCATATTCTAGTTGATCAGACTAGTGATCAAGGGGAGCAGATTACTGATCTGGGGGAGCAGACCCCTGTTGAAGAAGAAATTGGAGAATCAAGAAGATCTGCAAGATAGCGTATACCATCTACTAGGTATCCTGAGGGACACAAAATCCTAGTCTAAATTGGATTAGGTTTGGGATATATATATTGTTGTCTTGTGGCTGAAAATAGGAATACACGAAAAAGTAAGAAGGATACGAAACACGAAAAAGTAAGAAGGACACGAAACCAGGAGACAAAGTCACACGGTGAAATCACAAATTCATATTCACGCATGGAAATCGAGTTACACTTGAGGAAAATTCAGCGGCTTTCTTATCACTTGGAACGAAGTTTTTGATGTTTTATTTCGGTGTTCGACTTCTTCAAGTGGTGGTTTCTCCAAGTTAATTCTTGAAACGGGTTAGGTGAGGTGATATTTTCTTCATCTCTTGTTAATGATTATTGGATTCCATCTATTGTTGTTAGATGAGTACTTTGTGGTGTCAAGAATATTGTTCTTGACGGTGTTGCGTAATTGTGGTAGTGTGTGGTTACCTCTTTATTCAGGGCGATAATCTTGAGAGGATAAACATTGTTTTCCCATTATTATTTGGTGATAGTGGAGTTGTCGGTTTGCCCCATCGATTTTCCCTTTTCATTGGAGGGTTTTACGACGTTAAATAATTCCTGGTGTTATTTAAATTTCCGCGCATATATTATTGTTTAATATATTGATTGCATATTTTAATCACACAAGTTTATAGAAATTGATTAAATTTCCAACATGATTAGCTCCAATCCCATTATCATGAATCGCCTTTCAAATATGCATTTGTTACGAGCATAGCATTTCCAAATTTATTAAACCTTATTATCGATTCACATTTCTAAATTCAAGTAATAAAATTATCCAATCATATATTTTATCATTCATTTCCAATAATTTTCTCTTTCAATCATAATAACTATGTAGTCTACCAATGAGGTCTAGCTCATTTGGTTAGAGGGTTAGGTTGAGGTTCTAAGACGTAGAGGTTTCAAGCCCGATTCCCCTTTATAGGTACTTTCTAGATTTTATGTGTAGTGTGTACTCCATGTACAGAGATTTGTATTGTTGATTTTCCTCTATATAAGGTTGTATTGTTGATCTACTTTGCATTGTACTTCAATAAGACATATATTTATACGCATTTATACTATATAGGGATTATATCATCGATTTGCGTTGCGTTGTACTTTAATAAGACATATATATATGCATTTATACTGTTACAATGCAAATTTGTAATACTACTTTCAAAAAAGAAAAAAAAACGTAATCCAAACCATAGAGTAGGGTCGCCGCCCGTATAAAGTGCACACATTTTTCCTTTATCTTAAATCGTGACCAAACTAAACCACATTTTAGTAATTATGGTTTTCAAAAAGTACTTTTTATGCCACCATAACCAAACCAAAATTGAACGGTTTGGTTTTGGTTTGATTTTAATATTAGAAAATATCTTTATAAACCATCGGTTTTTTATATGGTTTGATTTCCTTAAAACCGAACTACACCCAAAACCTAATTCATAGTTTGCTTCAGACCTGGAGTAAAGGCAAAAATGCTAAATATGATCTAATACCATATATATATATATATGGCAGTATATTGTGTCATACGATTATGTGACATGCATCGGAGAATGGCACCTGACCGTAATTTCCCCATGTGATGTGTCCCGATACACGCCACATGACCGTGTGACACTATATGGTACTAGAACGAGACTAGTACAAATGCCATAAAGAAAAACAAAAATTTCAGAAAATCATATATATCCATGAAAATTCTCAATTACATAATCCATACAAGAGTAATGAAATTCATGCCAAATCCAAAATCCTTGCTTATATTTTATGTGAAATAAAGCAACTTATGGAATTTTCGTTCTACAAGAAAATAATATTGGAAAAGTAAATTTGTTGTGGGAGGAATTGTGGTGCAGTGGTTACATAGCCATGTTTTAGGCAAGAAGTCTCATACTTGAATCACACATATCTCTCTCTAAATTTCCCTCCCCTCCAGTCCCCTCTATCCCCTTGTATTAAAAAATAACAGAAAAGTAAAATTATCATTTCTAATTACTATTATAATTTTTTCATAACAATATACATTAAATGGGTTATATGAAAAACGAATATTTCAACTACAATTTTTAAAAAAAAACCTATATTTTAAATAAGGCGATATAAAAAATTAATATTTTAACTATAGTTTCAAAAAGAGGTTGACCTATATTTTGGAAGGACGAAAAAGAAATACAAAACTATCAAATGATGATCGGTAGTACTCTTTCTGTCCTACAAAGATAGACTTACTTCTATTTTACACAGATTCAAAAAGTGTAATTTCTTCTTAAAAGAAAAAAGAAAAAGAAAAAGAAAAAGAAAAGAAAAGAAAAGAAAATATAATTAATGTTATTGAGAAAGTAAAGTTTTTGTGTATTTTCCTAATATGCTTTCTTTTACTAATTATTATCTCACTTTAATAATTCTATTTCATTTTCCTTTTTTTTTTTTTAATATATTTGATTTGATACATTGGGAATATAGGGAAGGGAAGGGAAGGGAAGGGGTAAGTGTGCTTCGAACCCAGGATCAGAAACCTAACTACTGTAACACTTGTTTAAACTATATAATTCTAGTTTGTTAATAACAATACATATTAAATAAGGACATATATGAAAATTAAGCTTTCAACTATATTTTAAAATGAAAGTGACTTATCTTTGAGGGGACGGACCAAGAAAGAAGACATGCTTGTAATTGTGTGACCAATGGAGTATTTCGAAAAGATGTACACAAATCTAGGTAAGATTTGCCAAAATTTGTGTTGGATATCCATGAGTCTTGTAATTTGCTTCTGGATTATGAAGGATTTGAATTTGAAAATGAAAGGGGCGATTTTGTAGAGATCAAGACTTTTGTAGTCTAATGATATCTTTGTTAATTCCTTACACCCTTAGTCAAGGGTTCGATTCTCCTCTCATACAATCTCTTTTATAATGTTTAAAAATATATATGTAGAAATCCAAAAAAGTAGTATTAAAAAATCTCCTCCATGGCATTGTTAGAGAATATCGCGTCCTATGTGGCGTGCATTGATGCACTGTGCACGCTATACGAATTTGAAGTCGAAATGGCGCGCATTAATGCAAACTATATAAGTTGACAAGTTTTGTCACATGACCACGAGGAAGCAATATTTTTTTCTCTTTCCCCCTATATTCCTTTAACGTTCTCTGAGTAATATTTCCCCAATCCCAATATATATAGGTCTATTCTTAATTTTATTATTGGGCGTTCAAACTATGTGGCCTATTTTCATATTTAAAAAAATCTAGCCTACATTATTTTACTAATATAATTCTGTTTAATTAATATATACTTATAACTATCAATTCTGACTGCCTATCATTAAATGGAGACGCATTAGAAATATAGATCACAAAAATGTGCTTTTCTAATTTGTATAAATTTAACCAGATTTTCTATAAAACCGGATCTGGTTTTAAAGTTTAGAACCAGTTCTGGTCATACAGCCACATTGATATATCTATGCAGCTGCATGCAATGACATGTGAGACCGCACCAGGCCGCATGGGTATGGTGCGGCCACACATATAATATGTGCGAGCACACAGATGCGCACAAATATATCTGTGTGCTCGCACATATTTTATGTGGGCCACAGCACCCCATGCGGCTTGGCCAGAAAGCCATGCGGCTTGGTGCTGCCGCATAGGTCATTACATGATCTGTGCGGCTGCATAGTCAGATCTGATTTCAAACTTTGAAATCAGATCTAATTCTATAGAAAATCTGTATAATTAACCATACATGTGGGTGGGTACGGAGGGAGTAATTTGTGTAAATGAATACAAATTATTAAATTAAAATCAATTATAATAGCTTGCTAAGTGATGACCCAAATTGTTTTGAAGGGAAATGGACCCTAATTTTGAGCCTGACTAGTCATGTGGGTATGGCTCACTTAAATCCATTGAAAGTCTTAGTTCAATTAAATATTACCATTACTTCGTAGTCCGTTTTAAAGACAATGAGCTGTCTTTGGTTTGTTGGGTTTTGACTAATCCAAACAAAGGTGAGAGCCAAAGAGCTCAAGGGACATTTTCTGGCAAAAATCTTGCAACTCTGGCGAACCTCCGGTTGCGATTCCCCAAAGAGAGGGTACCATGATTCTAGCATTACGTGTGTAGTCTTAAATCTGAGTTCACTCTACTACACAAAGAGAGAGAGTTGGAGCAAAGCTTGAGTTTGTTTTCACCACTTGGAGATTATCTTTGGCCTTTGCTCTTGCATAATTTAGCGTAATAGGCATTGTAATCTCAACAAGTCATTTATTAAGTACAAGCTGGACAAATTGGAGAAGTAAAACTGTATAAGGTCGGAGACCATCGTTAGGAAACCAGAACAAAAAAGAGGAGAAACGAAGTTGAAAAATGGGGTGAAAAGTGTAAAACGTACAAGGGCTTGACACGTGTCCTCATTTCCAATTTCATTCTACCATCTGCAATGTGACTGGTTCCATCAAACAATAGCAAGAAGGGCGATTCAAATTCTGCTACATTGTTTATGATACTCACATTCTTGATAAGGGGTCTCGGATTCGAACCACATCTATTCTTCCCCTATCTCCTTCTTGTATCCAAAACAAAAAAAGAATAAAAATACGTGACAGAAGATTATTGGATAAATCTAAACATGATGCCCCTCTATATATGGGTCCACATAATTATATTAATAATCTCTCACTATGTGTGTATATAATGAGGTAATCCGTCATATATCTGGCGAGAGATCACTACTGTCAAGACAATCAACCATCTATTTTAAAATAGACAATGCAATTGAGTTGGTCTAAAGCACAAACCCTACTTTACTTAGTGGCCTCGATTTAGGCAACGTTTTAAAAGACTCGTCTATGCGGCACTTATACTTGAAACTTAAGCTTCACACTTCGTCACGCCTTACACTTTATCACACATTAATTGCATATTTATCATGCATTAGTACGCTTAAAAACATTTCCAATACAAAGTCAAGGTTCAATGTCTTAAGTATATATATGTGACAAAGAATATTAACAGTACATTCAAAATATTCTCCAACGCTATAATATTAACATTGTATATTTGACAAATTATAAGAAATTTTGAAAAAAAAAAGAAAAAGAAAAATATATTAATTAGATAAATTAATACTTGACATTATCCATAACAATATCATCTCACCTCATGACATTCCATACGACAATGCCATCTCATTTAACGTGCCAAATCAACACTTTTTTTTCTAATTGTCATATTATTCTATGACTATGACTATGTATTAGAGATACTTTACAGACGCTTAAGTTCAATGCTCGACCTCTACGTTTTTTCACACCTTACACTTTTTAAAACCTTGCATTTAGGTCAATTACATAAAGAAATAAGTAGTACCATCTGTCTATATCAAAGAAACTGATGTCCAATTTAAATAGGGGATTGACTAATACAAATTCAATATCCAGTAAGAATAATACATTAACACATGCACATATTCAAAATATCTAATAAGAAAATGCTAATTAGACTGCTCTCCAAAGTAAACAAATTACATTAGTCTTATCACACAACACATGTATACCATTCGAAAAATTAATTCTTTTTTAACTACAGATTCCAGCCAAGGTTATTCACAGTTAGCTCCAATCCAGGAGTAAAGGTAAATGTGCCATAGACAAAAAAAAAAAAAAAATTTTCAGAAAACCATATATACGCATGAAAATTCTAAATTAATAATCCATAAGAGTACTGAAATCCCTCCCATATCCAAAATCCTTATAAAATGGGAAATAAAACTTAACACAATTTTCGATCTATAAGAAATGCTTTTTATTGAACTGACATTTTAGGAACCCCATTTATGGAGCGAGCATACTACAGATACTTCACCATGCCACGACCTTCCACGCTGAGTTTCGTCGCCTGAAGTTGCCTCCTTTTAGGAGCTTTCAGTTGTTGCAGCTTCTTGTTCATCTGCATTGGAAGAAAAGACATCGTGAGAATGGAACTGAAGTAAACGACTACACAGTGCCATGGTAAAAATTATTAATTAAAAGAATTGGTAAAAAAGAGACCCGATCCTTATCAGTAGATCAACAAGAAGAATGGGTGCAGTCTTTGGACAAGAAGAAATGATTTATTTCATCGACTCAAATGTGTATCCTATGAAGTGACTTCATAACGAGTAGAATCTATTACAACTAAATGACAAAGGATTTCCTTACTGGACCTCCCAACATGAACAAAATATCAGTTATAAATAGAGAGAGAGAGAGCTCCATGCGGCTTTATGTTAGCGTCACAGATTCTCAGTAACTTCCTTTGGGGTTGATTTGGGGAATGAGCAGGAAATGAATGCTTCACAAAAGTTTGTACATATGGAAGCAAAGTGTCTTAACCGAAAAGCAGACAAGTATTCATTTACTGAAAACACATTGAGATGCAAGGATGAAACCTAAGAAGAATTGACATTCAGATCAATGATGTAATACTCCCTTCGAAAAAAGCCCAATCCAAAACTGATGTGGAATCCCCTGAAAATTTTCAGAGTTAGGAGGAACTGACCTTAGCCCGACGCTGATCCTGAGCCTGTTGTTTAGCCTGTGCTCTCATCGCTTCTGGATCAATCTTTGATTGGGGACGCACCACAAAATCCATTGACATTGCTTCAGGCCGCGAGGCATGTTGGCGAGAAGACGACTGACCAGATTTTGGCCTGTGTATTGTCCAACAGACTAAATCTTATGTACAAGAATTGGTAGCAGACGTCTAATAATAATTACAATGACATCTTACTGTGAAAGTTCGGCTATATCAAGGTCTCCCTGGGAATCCATTCCCGAAGTTTTGTTAATCTGCCTGTAAAGTATAAAAGACATCGTATCATTGTATATTATTTGAATTTTAATAGATACATAAATGTCTAAGTGCTTCAGAAGATAAAAATGTCTAAGTGCTTCAGAAGATAATATATACCTTTTGCCAGAAGGTCTCCGGAAAATCCTCTCATCCTCAACATTTCTCATGTCCTCAAACCTTGTGCTCTTATTAAAAATAGGCCGGCTCTGTGAGAACAAACTCCAGAATGTCAAAGTTGTCAATGAATACAATACCATAAGGTAAACAAGGCATCAAAATTATATAGAAACAGAAAAAAAGATACAACATAAATTTAAAAGAAAAATTCCATCATAGATTGCTATCAAGTTTAAGCCAAATATAAGTTTTTCACTTTTATTATGAATGCTCCAAAGGTAATTATAAATTTATTTGTTCTCAAAAATTTCCCAGATATTAATCAGGAAAAGTAACAAAAGAATAAGGAAAAACATAACCACGCACAGAAGAGGAATCTATGAAATTGTTTCATGTTTCAGAAAGGGTATCAATAACAAGCAAATTACAAACTTCATGTTACCCATTTGTCAACTAAATCTTTAGCAAGCTTTCGATTCGCTGTAGTCTCCTCATCAGACTTTGACAAAAACATTATAACCTGCACAAGCCTAAAAATAATTAGCTGCCTTTCCTCCGACTGCCCAACATATCTGAATGAAAAACTCAATGGTAAATATTAACTTAAGCTAAAATGCGTGAACTCTAACCTTTCCAAGACCACTCTTTTTCAGCTGTTCTCTTCTATCATACTGGTCTAGATCAATCGGATACTGAAAGCAAAGCACACAGTTTCAGCACCCAAGATTTTGCTAAGATGAACAGTACTATGTCATTTTTGAGGCAAAAGATAAGGAGAGAGTTTTTTCATACATCAGTGAGGATCTTTAAAATTGCAGCACGGACATTTATGTTTGGTAAGCTTCCATCTGGCAGCGGTTCAAGCCAATTCTTCAGAAGAGTTAACACTCCATGATCCAGAAATTCTTGCTGAAGTTGCTTTCTGTAGATGAAAAATCAAAACATGAGTAATTGAGGGAATGCATCAAGAAGCCAAAGAAACAATGAATAAAGAAGCCCACTTAGAAAGGACATCAGTAAGAAGAGGTAGCTTTTTCAGCTTATTTATAGCAGGTTTTTGTTGTCTATTCAATTCTGCGTCTTCTTCCGCAACAACTTCAAGTTCAGCCATGACATTCTCAACAAGCAGTGCGATTTCTGCCGCACTTTTCTCCGTCTTCTTCTTTTTCTTGCCTATCTTGAAAAGCTGTTTGATTTCCTCGTCTTCTTCCCCTTCTTCTGCCTATTGTAAGAGAGGCAAAAAAGCTTCAATAACAATACCTGCGTGACGGTCTTTGACCATTGAATATCTAACATCTATTGCATTTATGATTCCAGCCCATCCCCCACCAATTTACCACCAAATCACCCGATCTCAAAATTCAAGAAGTGAAAAAGATATAATTTTAGTAAAGTGAAGAACAAAAGATGGAAATATACTGCCTTGCTACCACACAAAGTTCAGAGACCTACAGTTGAAGGCCGGCGTGAAGGGTAGGAGCTCGCCATCTTTCAAGCAGTAAACCAAAGACACACCAGAAGGGGGAAACGAGAGAGAAGAAAACCAGTGAAGTTTCGAGGTATTGCTATCACCCCATATTAATTTGACCGAAACTTTCCTTGGAAGTCACCGCTTTGTGGATCTTTAATGAATTTATTTAATACTCCTCCGTCCCGTGAAAATAGTCCACTATTCCTTTTATATTCGTCCCAAATTATAGTCTACTTTCTTTAGTTAATTTCTTAGTTTTCTTAGATACCCCTATTTAATGTGCATTGTTACCAACAAATAAGAACTATTGGTATACTAGGAAAAACATTCTTAAATTCCACCTTCCCAAATATTAATTGCACTTTCTTAATCTATTTGGAAATTAGATGGGGACTATTTTCAGGGGACGGCACCACCGGTGCTCAACACCGGTCCAAATAGCACTAATTTCTTAGTTAATTTCTTAGTTTTCTTAGATACCCCTATTTAATGTGCATTGTTATCAACAAATAAGAACTATTGAAGTGTAAAGTTAATTAAATAAACGGGTATACTAGAAAAAACATTCTTAAATTCCACCTTCCCAAATATTAATTGCACTTTCTTAATCTATCTGAAAATTAGATGGGGACTATTTTCAGGGGACAGCACCACTGATGTTCAACACAGGTCCAAATAGTATTAAATGCCATAAATGGGGTCGGTTCACTTATTCGCATATTTATTCAACTTATCATTTAATGCCGCATAGTGCGATTGGCGCTCCGCCATAAATTCCTAGTAATAATATTCAAGCAAAGCGTAAATTCTGATGCTCCCCCATATTAATATGACCGAAACTATACTTCATTTAATAATATAGTTATGCTATCCGGCACCACTGCTGTTCAACAATGGTCCATATCGCATTAAATGATATAAATTAGGTCACTTATTCATATATTTATTTATTCAACTAATCATTTAATGCGGCATAGTGCCATTGGTGCTATATAGCATTGTCCCTAATAATAATATTCAAGCAAAGCGTAAATACCAATGCTCCATTCCAATTACACATTACATCGCAAAACAAATTCACCATATATGTCACACATAACGCAGTATGCACGTAAAATGCATCAGTTTGACTCAGAAATCTAGTGATTACAACCTCATATGAAGATTAAGAGCTCATAATAATAAATACAGAAGTCACCCAATGATGCTTCCTTTAAAATTGCTCACAGAAAGTGATAAAATTAAATATAAACTCCAATCTGAAACTGGGGTCTTACATCTGTAACATCAAAATAAAACAACCAAGTTCAGGCCAGCTTTATAAAACTCGAATCTCCAACAAATAAGTGACTCAACTGAGTCTACATTTAGTTCAACCATCAAATCAATCATATCAAACTGTAATAAATCTGAGATACAATCCTGGAGTCAAAAAAGAAAGACACTCAACAAAACCAATCACAACCCCCCACACACCCCCAAAAAATGCACATGTGCCAAAATCTGTACATGATTTAAAGTATATTAAAGCTGGAAAGATTCTGGAAAACTTAAGAATAGCTGGTGAGTCCCTTATAGTCAGTCAAGTTCCAAGATGTTGCATCAAACAAAAATTTTGAACATCTACATGACCCGTCACATGAAGAAATCAAGGTGTCCATGCTCTATTTTATAATTAGCTAGAAGGATTAGGAGTGCTAAGAGTCTGTTAAGCTGCATCCAGGTGTTTTGTAAGCAAAGATGTAAAAGCCATGTAATCATATTGTAGCATTCCGAGTATTGTTATGATCTTTTTGACATTACCCCAAGAATAGAAAATCACACAATCCATTTGATAAGTTCAAAGTATGATAT
>CAVNYN010201942.1:102312-147282 GCA_963692815.1 Nyctanthes arbor-tristis
TCAAAAAAGAAAGAAACTCAACAAAACCAATCACAACCCCCCCCCCCAAAAAAAAAAAAAATGGGGAAGAAAAAGAAAAACCCCAGAAACACACACAGCTCCCGACAAATGTACAAAAAAGCAAGCAAATTTAACAAATAATTATGTTATATAACATCGTTCTTCTAATTCAAGCAGAAAACTGAAAATTTAGATAGAAACGATCATATAAATGGAAAAAAATACCAATCAAACATCTGTACTGGCTAAATAGTTGATTGAAAATAGCCATCCTTGGGACTAATCTATAATTTTAAAACTAAATCTCAACACTAACATAGAATACAAGGGCGAAAGCTTACAGATTTTCTTACTATACATCACCTAAACCATTACACCGAGTTAGTCTATTATCTCTAGTTTGGGATAGAAATAAAATGCCAGATGAGTTGTGGACTGTGTATTACTTGTACTCTCACGAAACACATGAACAAAAATGATTTGACCAATTTCTATTTGAAATTTAAGTACAGTAATGACATGGTTTCAAGGGTTCCAATAACACTTAGGATGTGACTGCCAGCCAGAAATGCATACAGACATGTATGAAGTAGCGAAAATTAGAAAACATACACGCAGAAGTAATGAGCAGATTAGGACTTTGATGCTATCTTATTGAGAAAGTAAGGTCCAACATTTAACATGTCCAGTCTAAATGGTTTTTTAGCATCTAAAGAACACCCAGATCGGAAGAGCACACGTGACAATCATCCTAGTGGTTGGACGGGGGTTTAAACCATGGTCTAAGAATGTGCTGTTTCACATATCAAAATCAAGCCTGAAAGCAACTATCTTTGGGTTCTTTTCTGCAAATAAATATGGCAGATCATATACTATCTAATTGGAAGATACTTACTGCCATTTAGGATGATAAATGGACAAGGCACAATGGCACATCTTCTTCCAGAAAAAGGAACCTAAGTCTCTTCACGTTTGCACACATGGGATCTACACATTATATGAGAATGTTGCACCTCACACAAGTTCAAACATATAGAAGCAAAAACACACCTCCCCTAGTAATTAGTTAAAACTGAGAATAAGAATAACACTTAAAACCCAACCGAACTGATGGAGATATTGTAGGATAATGAAAGAGAACTATAGTCTATTTAGATTTATTAATATGTTCTACTTTGATGTAGATTAGGATTTTTTATTCATTTTTAAATTAGGATTCCGATATTTTCTTTTTATTAGTTTTCATTTTTATATTTAGGACTCTTTTACTAAATCCTGGAATAGGTATACTTTAGACCCTATAAATAGAGGGCTTATTCACAGTACAACTTACTCTTCTGATAGAAGAATAAAATAACTTTTCCAGAAGTGCCTTCATTTTCTTAAGAACTTGAGAGTTCCTGTTTTCCTTGACATCACAAACTCAAGAAAGATGTCCAAAAGTTCGGCTAAAAACAAACACAGGCAAGTCAAGGGATCTCTGTGGAGGAGGAAGGAAGGTGCAGGTTGATTTGGAATCAAGAAATACAAAAATATGGATACTAGTTACTTCCTCGAGTCTCTTCAAAAGGCATCCAACAAGAAGATCAAATTATCTCAAATTTGAAAGTGTGCACCAAATAAAAATACCATTGGTATGGCCTTTTCTGAGATCGATAACACTTCCTAAACAGTGTATTATAATACACATTCATTTACAAATGCTTCAAGCATGGTCAATTATCATCAGCCCAAAATAATTTAATTAAACTAGGTTTTTTCTATGTGAAAATAATTTAATTAAACTCGGTTCTTTCTAGGTGTACAAAAAACAACTAGCAGGCTCTGGCATTTCATTTTATTTTGAAAATAAAATCCCAACCAACGACAAATTACCCCAAGAAATTATACATGCTCATATAGAACATGTCATGATTAACTTACAATAGTTATTACAGAGTTCTAGGTTACACAGTATTATCACAGGTTGCTTTTCCATGTTACTAGTGTAATGGCCATAACAGCTAGCATCTACATCGCTGAAAGTACGAGGCATTATATAGATAGCATCTAAATTATCCAAAACTGAGAATTGAAGAATACATAAATGGGAAAACAAGTCCTCTTCCAGGAAAAATAATAAAAACTAAAACATAAAAAACACGAAGAAGTGACCACAATGTCATATGGAGAGGACAGAATTCCTACCTGGGGGGCACGGCTGGGAGAATGTTCGTTGTCACTTCCATAGCGGTGAGCAGGATCCACGCCACTGTCATCTATGAAGTTATCATCATCTATCGTCCTTGCACCCTCTTGATCATCCTATAACATTTTCAAACAAAACAAGGACTAGAAAATAAGCAAGGATCATTGCAGTAGGTCATACGTCTTATTTAAATCTTAAAAGCTTGTTCTTGGAAGCTTTATTAAACTCAAAAACTTGTTAAAATGTCAATAATTGATACCAACCACATATTATCCATAAAAAACAAATTTTTACACTTTCCAACAATTTTTCTTTACATCCCCGAGATCGGAAGAGCACACGTTCTCCCAAACAATCAACTTTCCGAAAATCTATCCTACATAAAGCTACGTAAAACAAGCTCTAAATCTAAAGTCCCAATGTTAACATGAAATGGCAGAAGACGACAAAAGCAATACATGGTCATCAATGTTTATTGCGGTGCTACTAAATGGTGATAAATAACTACATTAACAACTGGAAAGGGTATAATTTAGTATTTATAATGCTGTATAATAACTTCAGCTGCATAGTTCCTGGAAGGCTAGCATGTAACACCTAAGACGAACAAAAACGTGTCATATGAGGATGGAATTTATTATTTATGATTCCATACAATAACTTCAATGCGCAATTCGTGAATGGCTAACACGTTGCACTCAACACTCACAGACACATGTCATAAATTTTGTATTTAGTTCCATAAGCAATGACACACCAGAATCAATGTCCACATAAAATATCTCACAGCGTCCAGAATTACCCCATCAAAGATTTCAAATTGTTGCGTAGGAAAATTGAAATCCATATGTAAATAATAAATTAGAAAACCTACAAACCAACAGAAGCCCCAGAAATTTTTAACTTCATTAGTGACATCAAATCTAGATCGGAAAATTCACATAATTTAGTTAAAATCCATAGAATCAGAAAATCCGCCAACAAGAACGTCTGTAGAGGGTAAGTTCACATGAAAATTCAATTAATGAAAATAAAACTAATACCACAAATTTGATTGTGAAAAGAAGCAAATTTCTACCTCGAAAAAGACCAAACCATTAATTCATAAAATTCCAGCGCATACTCCAAATACGCTCATAAAAACGCACTATTGACAACCCTACCCGCACTAGAAAAGAAGTCAAATTAACTTCAAAAGGAAAATAAATTACACATAGAACAGTGATGAATCAAAATAATTCCGAGTCTAGTATTACAGAAAGATACAGACCTCAGAATCACCACCTGCAATTGTGTCCCACATCTCCTTCATCTCAGGATCCACCTCTTGATCCCTTGACCTTCCTCCGCTTTTCCTCAACTTTATCTTCTTCTCCCCTTTCTTCCTCTTTTCACCAATTCTCCTCTTTTCCCCTTTCTCCCTCTTCCCCTTACCACCCCCATCTGAAAAATCATCCCTCAAAATCCCCTCTACATCATCCTCTTCTCCAGCACCGTAGCCCCTATCCGCTAACCCGTCAACCCCATCTTCTTCAATTCCAAAATCTGCGAAGCCAGAATCCCTACCGGGTGTTGAGGACTTTTTCACCAAACGTTTCCGCGGCTTTGCCTTGGAGTCATTGAACAACGGAGTTGGGGATCGCTCACGCCCGTTGTTATTGCCCCAATCATCGTCATTTACATCGTCCAAAAGATCCTGCCCAGGTTCATCCCGATCCGATTGAACACCTTCGTCGAAATCCACCAAGGGCTCGCCGTCTTCATCACGGTAACTGAAATTCATCATTCAAAAACCCCATTTCCATTCAGAAAATCTAAATTGACAATTATATATATGCTGGATATAGAAGAAAAAATTGAATTTTTGAAAAATCCCAAATTCAATTAACAAAACCCTGATTAATCAACACATAAATCGACTGAATAAACAAACCCTAATTCTAGAATTGGGGAACTTACGGATCGTTTTCGTAACCCATGTTTGATCTAGAATTACTTCCTGCTACTAAAAGGTTCAGTTTCTCATGCGGTGGTTCAAATGTTATTTGCACCGCCGGGTTGAGGGTATTTATATATGCAGAAGAAGAAAAATGGACAAGAATTCTGGACTGAAGGACTTGTTTGGATTTTAGAGAAAATATATATTCTAATAACCAATAATAACCTTGAATTTGCGCATTACGATAGAGAAGAAGTCTACTGTCAATTTTTTTTTTTTTTTTAATAATGTAAAATTAGAAAATTCATCTCCTCTTAATTCAAAACTAATTTGACATGACTCACAAAAAAAAAAAAAAATTTAACAAATATATTGAACCAAGCATGTTCTATATTGTATTAAGAAAAATAATTAAACTTTTCTCTATTTGAGATTTATGTCAGACAAGTCAATATTAGATATATTTGTATCAAAAAAAGAAAAGCATTGTGTATCTATATAAATGAGATATTGCCATCCCATCAAATTAATATCATGAATTATATTTTGTCAATTAAATTGAATTCTTATAATTTAGATTTAACTTTCTAAGTTTAATTAGTTTTCAAAATTTATTCTCTTCCTCCATACCATTTATATTTACTCCTAATTTCACAAGGATTAAGAAAATTTGAATTACTATTGTTGGAAAAGTAAAATAAAATAATATAATATATTCCTAATATAAATCTTCATTTACTAATTATTTCATGTTAATAATATTATTTCATAGATAGATAACGATGTATACTAAATAAAGTATATAAGAAAATTAATATTTCAAATATATTTTAATAAAAAAGTGGTATATAATTTAGGACATATGGGATACTAATTTTGTTCAACATTTGCCCAATTAATTAAATCATGATTGTGCATTTTTATTTGCTTCCCGTCTTTCATCACAATAAGCAAAACCCCTTGAAAAGAAATTAAAAAAGAAATTACATTCATGCTCAAATTATAGTTACTTATAAAAGGAAATGGTTCACATATGCGTACATCTTAACGATTTCCTCAATTGGATTTTCTTCTCTATTACTCTTACTAGTATAATACCCGTGCATTGCACGGGAATAACAACATTTAAAAATATATCTAATAAACAAAAAGTTTCGTTAACAATAAGCAACATTGAAGATATTAAAAAATATCTATAAAATTAAAAAAAACACAAATAATTTGATATCTCATATAATTAATCCAATTTTAACATTAATATTAAATGAACTTTATGATGTATAGCATCAAATTTCAACAATGGAAAAATGTAACATGGCATGTCAAAGCTATATCACAGAAAGTACATTTTATTACTATTCCTGTTTCCTTGATTCTCATTTGTGTGTTGCACGATATGATAGACTTATATACATCGTTAAAATTATAACAAGAATTTAGCAAATTAGCAAAGTAAAGAGAGACGATAATAAGTTATTTCATATATCAACTAAAAATAGATAATTTTATAAATTTATAGTCCTACTTCACTAATACAGATTTTGAATAACAACTTTAAACCCAATATACAACTAAAAGGAATTTCCAACATGATTTTACAATAACAAATATTAGATGGTAGTTGGAATTTTTTAAATACCACCGGGAAAGCTTTCCAAAGTTATCCAATGGAGGAATTGGCTTTGGATGCCGAACATTCAGGTTCAAATGCAACTAATAATCCCCTATGCATGAATTTATCAGTTCGTCAAAGATAAACTATCCACATTCATCCACCATCACTTGAAAAATAGAGTCACAAAGAACTTGAAAATGAGTTTCTTAAATATTTCCCCTTATGTAGCTATTCAAACTCATTAGAATCCGCACACTGCCATGGTAAAAAAGTCACTTCTGGGATACATACTCGCATTTGGAACACAACATTTGATTCCATAATGTTTAATTGGTGAATATAATCCATGGTTTCCAAAAATATCATTATTGACCGTCATTCCAACCTAGTGGTTTGCAGGTCCTGAGGTTGATCAATTTCCAAAAAAAAAAAAAAAAATCATTAGCCCCGTATGTCTATTTGAACCAAGATTTCGTGGTAAATACATAGAAATAGAATCCATATTGCTGGAATTCAATGACCCGATAAAAGCTCCCATATCATAAGTCACTCTATTAGAAAACCAACCAAGAAATTTCAATCATTCGAATGATTTGAATTCAAGATACTACTACATAGAACTATCCACACGATTTAAGGCCAGGTACGATTGACTTTATTACAAACTTTATGGAATTATGGCCAAAATGAGAAAAAGCAAGACAATCAGTCAAACTGGCAAGATATTTAACTGGTTAATCTAGTTATTGTCTCATTGCTTATGCTCTTCCTGCTCAGTTGAATAATCAATCTCGCTTAGATGAATTTTAGATAATATTGAATTATAAATAAACTGAAGGAGTTTTGCAATTGTGATACCTCAACCTTTGTATTCTTCATTTTAGAGAAGGGCAATAACGCTCTTGTATCACACAATCTTCTGGTTGGCAACTCCTTTAACTTTTAGAAAAATATTCTGTTGAAAATATAAAGCGTTTTCTCAATGGAAAATAGAGTTTTCTATTATGTTCTTTACCTTATGGAACCAACTGCCGAACTAGGAGAACTAAGACAAAAGAAATGAAAATTACCTATCTAAATGGAATTTAAGTGAACAAACGAACAAAAGAATTCTTGCAATGTAATGCAATCCAACTATGGCATGTCCAGCAACAGGCGATTGCAAGTATACCAGAAAGTATTAAATTATAGCCTTGATTTTATTTTAAAAGCATAGCAGAAAGTTTTTTTCTCTATCTATTTTAAAATCTATAGCCTTGAGTTTGTGGGAAATTAAAACTTTATGGCAACGGAGCAACAATCCCAATCTACAATAATCTGGCTACACATAGGATGACATCCATGACATTTGAAAAGTGAATTCACTTAGGAAGCATCCATTTTCACATTTATACATGTGTTCTCATACATAAAATGAAAGGAAACTAAAATACAACCCAGATGAGGAAAAGAAAACAGGACACCTGTGATTATGGTAAGAGATAAATTCCAGCATAAATGTAAATTATGGTAAGAGATAAATTCCTAATAGCCCCAGAAAGATGGAAGTAGTCAAACTCCGTTAATTTCATGCACATAGGAATCTTCAACAGAAATAAAAGAAATCAAAATGCCAAACCTCAAGTCTGGCTAGACCCGTGACCTCCAATGGACTCACCCTCTCTCTCTCTCTCTCTCTCTCTCTCTCTCTCTCTCTCTCTTGTCCCCTTCTTTCTACTCCTCGGCCAAAGATCCAGATTGCCAGCATTTTCCACTTTTCTGTCTATATAAAAAAATGAAATAAAATAAAATAAAAAACAAAGAATCATAACCACGTAACTGATCGAAAAATGAAAATGATCCAGCCTCCGAATTGGGACTATTATCATATGAATGTTCTTTTTATCTCAAAAAAATCTCCGTAAGTGCTCCATGTATCCTTTAAAAGGCACTAATTAGGAAAACACCTAAATATTGAAAGTTTATAAAATGATGACATATTATTTTACACTAAAGCAGACTGGGATTATAACACCGAACCCGCTCTAAGTTTATATGATAAAGATGCATTATTTTCAAAATTATTATATACAAAATTGCTAGCTCAAGGACCACATTACATTTTTCCAACATTTACAAAGCTAAAATAACCACATTAATATTACCATGAATGATAATGGAGAGTAAAAGTGGGAAAAAGAATAAAGGTAGTGTCATAACCTACTATTTAAGAACTGGATTTAGAGATTTACTCCGATAAACTCAAATTTATCATCAAATCCACTCAAACCGAACAGCAGCCTTCATGATGCTTCTAAAATTTAAGCCCATAACTATAAAATATCAATAATAACGAAAATTATCAAATACCATACCGACAGAATCTCAAGAAATGGAAGAACTTTTGGATGTCAAGTAAACTACTAAGAGAATCTCAAGATTTAGTCGCGATTGGTTCAATGTGGTATCAAAAGCATACCAATATTGGAAAATAAAAAGGAGCGAGAGTGTAGTGTGAAGACAAAATTGTCATACCCAGCATTGCAGATGTCGCGCAAAGTCCCGTAATGCCCCAGTAGTGGAGAAAGCTCCGAGCGTGAAGATAAGAAGTCGTTGTTAATCAGAAAGTTGTAGAGGCTCGACTGCTGGAACATTCTGTAAGGAATTCTCAACCCAAATAATGAAAAATTGGATGGATAAAAGCAAGTGGATTGCAAACTTGCGTGATTTAGGGTTTGAATTTGGATTCAGATAGATAATAAATCCGCATATTAAGGGAGCCATAGTGCAAAGAAAAGCGAAGATTGTGAACAAAGTGAACTGAGAAAGAGAGGATGGTTTTTCTATTGGCGTAGGAAAATCAAATGGGTCTGGCTTAGGAAAATGAAGTCGGAAAGGAAAATTCTAATAATAACAATAGCAATAATTAGAAGAAGATTTGAATCGATCTCCTATCAAACATGGAAAAGGGGACAAATATGGAAACATGAAAACAAAATGGAAACAAATTAAGAAAGAAATAAAAGAAAATTAATTAAAAGAATTATTAAAAGAATGTATAACGCAACATTAGTTGTATCTATAGACATTGCAAGAAAAAAGTGGCAAAATAGTGGTAGCTATAGGTACAGCCACTCTTGATTTATATAGATAGATTTGTTCTAATAGACAATATATAGTAAAAAATTTAAATAGCTGGCCAAACTTATGTCTTGATTTTTGTATAAAGATTTGAAAAAACCTATCATCCCAACATTTACCATTAACCCGACAAAATATGACTATTTCTAATTTGCCATTTATGTCAATAGATACATGTTCATGAATTGAAACATAGATATTATTTGATGGAAGCATGTTAGATTCGTAATTTATTACAGCCCAAATTGAACACATCCATATATGTATTCTTGTGAGAAAGTTAAGTAAATCTATAGTTATTTATATCAAACAAGCAACATGCAATCAATGAAAATAATAGAAAAATAGCATTAGCAATGATATGTCAAATATATAGACAATATATATATGTATGTACATAAAAATCCTACCTCTTGCATTTTCCTGCCAAATCAAAAGGAATCAAATTTGAGTTAATAAAAGAAACAAAAACTTTAGGCAAAAAAAAAAATTTTTTTTATGCCTAAAAGAGCATGATCAAGCCTGAGAATAAATGTAAAAGCCTAATGGTAAACAGCAAAGTCCAAAGAGTGGTTTAGTCATTGAAATTAGCTACCCAGACAACAACAATTAGTTTTACCAAACGATCTCAAGCTGCACATAAAGATGGCAAGCCAACTAAAATAATTATAAATATCGTGTATAAAGAAGTTTTCCAAGTTTTGTAATAATGTTCACAAAATACCAATTTATTTTATTTACAGTTATTCTTCATTTATTACCTTTTTCATACTTTGTTTAGCTTCATTTCATTATTACACTTTGTTATTGAAATTTAACCGTAGTAAAAACTAGTTATAATAATTGAAAAATACGTAGACATGTGACGGAATGTCAATCACCAGCATGAGAGGAAAAATTGTTGTGAGGCAATCAATACCAGCTTGATTCTCATGTTTGGTTTTGATAAGTAGCAAATTATGAAGAATTTGAAGGAATGAAATAACTCCAACAATTGATTGTAGAGAATTTTGGAATGAATTTTTTCGGCCAAGTTGTAACTACTTGACATTAAAAGTCATAATAATGTGTCCCTTAAACAAAAAAAATAAAAAATTAAATGATTAGGAAATACAAAAGAAACTAGTTATTAATAAAAAATTTTTGAGAAAATATCTCGACTCCAAAGTCCAAATAGAGATATAGATTTTATTAATATTAAAAAAACCATTACATAGAAAAAGGAAGGGAACATTTGCGCCTTACCTCCCAATCAAAATTACAAATTAACCAACAAAGGAATCAACCTATGGTATCTATATGCTTGCAAATTACCATCATATATGCATCATATCTCTAAGTCCTATACTATACTTTTAACATTTTTCTTGACCCTTGACCTTCCTTAAATACAGAATCAGTAGCCTTTCTGTGCGAACAATGCCTCTTAGTTGTTCATGTCCTTTGTTGGCCATCCAATCTGTCGCCGCATTAGTTTCACGCCAAATATGCTTGATGGATACATAAAATCTTGGAGCAGCTTTCTGATAGTATTAAGAGTATATTGTATATTTAGCTTATTCCTATCCAACCAAAAAAACCAATATACCAACAAAGAAACCAAGCTAATAATCACTGATTTAGAAGAGCATTGGAGGTACCAATTAGCATACAGAAGGATAAGATTAAGTACCTTGTTTAACTCCATATTGCCCAAAGAAATTATTCCAAACAGAAGTTGCAAGTGATTACCCCATTAAAGAAGTCTGCCTCTTACTTTTTCAACTAAAGTTTCAAACAAAAATATTTTTCTGTGGCCTTTGTACGTAGGACCACCCAAGTAGATCATAGGCAAAGCTTGATATAAGAAACATGTCCATTGCTAGATTCTTCCCAGGATGACAAATTGCAAAGTGGTATAATAATCATCAGAGTACAATTTATCCCTAGAGAAAGCCTCTGCCATTATGACAAACAAAGATGGGGATAAAGGATCAGCCTTCCTTATTTCCCTTCAGAAGCTGGAGGGAAAGGAGAGAGGGAGGAAAAAAAAAAGGCAATTTAACTCCCCATTTATCAAGATGGAATATTAACAGTTATTGATACAATCCCAGCTGTCTTACAACAGCAAGCAAAAAGCTCCATGAAACTCTCTCACACTTTCTTATCTGTGTGGTTCAACAATTCTTGAGCCAACAATATTAGTCCTGATCAGGCGTCAGACGTTTGACGCCACAAGCCAATGTTGGTTTCTTACACGGAACGTGTATGGATGCTTGACACTTCAGCGTCTGTCACCGTTACAGCTCCAGACGTTTGACGCCGGATCAAATTCACCAACATTATATTGTTAGTAATAACTCTGCCATGTGTAAACCCACTCTAATTATCAGAAATCACTCTAGGAAGGATGGTAGCCAATCTAGAATTTAAAAGCTTAGTAATGATTTTATTAAGGACATTACATGAGCTTATAGGTCTGTAAACTTTCAACTCCTTTGGCTGTTGATTTTTAGGAATTAGAACTGTGGTTGTTGCAGTGACACCAGGAGGAAGGATTTTACCAGTAAAGAAGTCCTGAACGAGAAATGATAAGGCACCAGATGTGCGGCACCATTATAGTACCGTACGCCCATGTGAGTTGCTTAGATGAGATCGGAAGATGCGTGCTTTGATACATGTGGATTTCCCAAGCATGCCACATGGGCTATGTTATCATAATTGTGCTTATCATTTCTCGTCTCAGCCTTGATGTTATCCCAGGAATCCTGGTAAAAAGCTGCCCCATAACCATCTGGCCTTGCCGTGTTGTATTTATCCATATTGAAGACAACATTTTTTTATCTCAGTTTCGGTAGGCATAGAGTTAAGAAGCCCGTTGTCTTCCTGTCACCAATCTGGGTACTGTTGTTTCAGCAGTAAACCTTTGCTGGAAAAATTTAACTACAGAAGATGTTTTAACTTCTTCAGGGTTGTCAAGCCATCCACTTTCTCCTTGCCTCCAATTTTGCTTTTTCTTCTATTCTGTTTAACAAAAGCATAGAAGTACTTTGTATTCCTGTCCCCTTCAACCAACCACTTATTTTCTGCCTTCTGCCTCCAAAATAAAAGCTAAAAATTCCCTTGGAAAAAGGTGATAGAGGTTCCTTCCTGCAGCTCTTGACATTATGAGAAGAATTACCTTGAAAGCTCCAACAGTTTAATTAGGTAACTGAAACTGAAAGAAGATTTACTTTGCAAAGCTTCTTCTTTGCATGTAACTAACCAATGATCAGAAGTATCCCTGTTTAATATCTCAATCTAAAATTGATCAAAATTATCCAACCAAAGTTTATTTGCCGCCACACTATCTATTCTTTGCCGCAATATATAGGCTATCAGGCTCAATCCCCGAGTTCTCTCTTCACTTCTCAATATGGCATTGAAATAATCCCCAACAAGCCATGGCAATTGCATATCCTTAGCTCTGGCTTTTAGCCTATCCCATAATACTCTAACGAGAGTATTAAGCAAAAGAATGGAACCAAAATTAAGAATTGATGTATAGAAACATTTCATTTCAACATAACAAGTGGTTTGAATTGTGTCAAATTAGTTCTTAGTATATAATAGACTTGATATCTACTCCTCTAGGTATTAACATTAAGGAACAAAAGAGATCTACTTCAAACTGTCGATCTCATAGAATGCCGATTTGAATCAATGCAAAGATATTTCCCTACAAAGATTCAAGTATTCAATATCAAAAGTGTTGGTTTTGATTCAATTTTTGTTAGTTTTGGTTACTAGAATTGATAACCAAATTATTTTTGTTCTTGAGTTTAGTGAATAAACTCAAAAGTTTTTGGCTTATATGAATTTAATTCAAAAATATTCGGAAGAAACTTCTTATATTGCAATTAGCATGGCATAACACATGATGTTAGTACATTGTTGATATCAGTTTATATTTGTAGCAAATGATAAGCGTTGTCTTCAGCAATAACATGTCAATAAGCATTGTCTTCAGCAATAACATGTCAATTATATAAATATGTATATTAACGCCCTTGACTAACATATTTGTTTAGCAAACTAAATATGATTCAAGCTACTAGTAATTTTTTATTTCTAATGTATAAGTTTACCTACATGCATGACAATTTTCACATCCAGTTTCATTTTTCTTTTACTTATTACATTTTCTGGAGTCAGACAGAACAAGAACAAGATCAAGCTGATAGGTATAGAACGATGTCAAGATCACAGGTATTATTCTTAATGAAATTTAAGTTGGCTTTATTCCTTAACGTCGGTAACCAAATTAAATCTAGGCTCCATTCCGTTTACCTAAGTTTCCTTTTAAACACTTCACGTGCTGCTACGGCTGATATATTTCATTTGCTCATCATTGTATTATTAATTATGTTATTAACCTATTTTGGGCAAATATTTTACCAAATTTGTTTTTCTATGTTTAGCAAAAAAGGTCAACTATACAGTAGTAGTGCTTGATTTATTTCATTCTCTCTCTTTTTTTTTTTTTTAATTTGATACAAAGAGAGATAGGGGAGAGGAAGCACGAGTCTGGTTGTAGTAAGAAAATGTAGCTTCATATTGTTTGAACCACTTTCTAGTTCTCAATTTCTGCCCTATTATTTAGTAGTTAAAATTTTTTTTCTACTACTAGCAAGTGAAAATTATTAAAAAAAAATAAAATCATGTATTGCAATTAGAGCAGCCTTGATTAGCCCCATCTCATGTTGATCCCTTAATTTACTAATTTCATGAGCAGATGACTCCAACTACTAAGGACTCGCTTCCTTTTAGAGCCTTTAATGCAAGAAGGATTCGACATTGCATTGGAGATCGGTCTCAAGCAACGATCCCACCAATTAATAATGAATCATATCAGACAAATTATCCATCAGTAGTAACTAGAGAATGTGTGGTTGTTGACTCGTGCAATGAGCAATGGAGTAGAAATTCAATAGAGACCTTCTTTTCGGGCAGTACATTTTTGGGAAGAACTTTAAATCAGTGGCAAAGTTGATCGAAGATAAAAGCATGTATGATGTATTGTCATTTTACTATGGAAAGTTCTATGATTTTCTCAAGTATCATAGATGGTTAAAAGTGCGGAAAACAGAAGCAAAAAACGAGGGTGGCTGCGAGATATACACTCAATTAAAAGTGCACAAGTTGATTTCTCATATACTTCCCAACGTATCACAAGAATGTCAAGAAGATTTACAAAAGGTACTTTCCATAAATTAGATTTCCTTGTTAACTCACACCCAATGTAGCTCATATTTATGCTTGAGCATCTGTATTAATGCACAAAATGTGCACAGGAGGAGAGATATAGATACAATATTTCAATTTTTCCTCACGCATTTCTTTTGTTTCTTACTTTTTTATCTTTGTTTTCCATCTTTTCAACACAATATCCATGGCAATGTCTACGTCTAAACATCATGAAAGACATTATGCAGGAAAAATGGAAAATAAAGAGGGGAAAAAAAGTAAGAAAGAAGAGAAAGGCATGAGGAAAAATTGAAGCTATGTAAGAAGAGAAAGGCATGAGGAAATATTGAAATTATGTGTCTATTTCTTCCCTCCTATGCACATTTTGTGCATTGGAGATGCTCAAATTGCCCTTATTGTGATTATATTTAAGTTTTTTTTAATAATTATTTTGCTAGGTTTTTGAGACATTTCGAGCGTCATAGATGTCCCTAGAAGATTGTATCTTCACTTTCAAGGCAATGGTTGGCATGGAAGCTCTTATAAAAGCAGCTGCCAATAGGAAATGTTTCTTCTACATACTCACAGCAATCCGAATCTTTGGCAAATGGATGTTTAGCTTTGACTGAAAATCAAAAAACCATAAAACTGGATTAGCGACATTCACGTAAGGATCTTTTGCGAAGGCGTAGCTCAAAGAAACTGGCTAGCGACAGCCAAGTTGTTGGAAGCCTTAGAGACAGGGCACCTGTCTGCAAGGACATCAAGAGGGAAAAGAAGGCAAAATGTCAAAAAAGAAAAAGACCGAAATGGATAACTAATTTTTAGTTACATGTTTTAAATTCAATTTATATAAGAGGTTAACATCAATAAATAAAGGATTTTTATAATTTTTAGCCACATATAAAATTGCTTTTTCTTTTCTTCAAATTAAATCTAAATATTCAAGAAGCTAAGAATTTTATATAATATCTTCCAATTAAGAAGTCCAAAAATGATTGGGAGCCTTGCATATGACAAAAAGAAGTATGGTTAAGACACACATGAAACATATAACTTCATTTGTTATTATAATTCATGTCAAGGTCAGGATATGTTTAGTTTGATCATATCTTATTAGTTGTAAATGGGGTTTGATAATATGAGAAAATGCAGTGAATATTAGTAATCATTTTCTTAAATCATTATCTTATATCTATTCACTCTGGTTATATGTTAGCAGTCAAGTTCTCTTTTATTCATTTATTTATTTATTTATTTATTTATCTTTGTATCTTATTTACTCTTCAAATTAATGAATATTCTCTAATGAAAAAAATTGGCACGGGCAATGTGACAAACACTGTGCACTTATTGTGCAAAAATCCTGCAAACTTCTGAGGGCTTATAGAATTAGCAATCAATAATAAAATTTGAAATTTTAAAATTTCAAATAAAGAAAATTTCTGAATAAGGACATACTGAAACAGTTAAATAGGTTGAGCAGCAATCTTTTTTTATTCTCTAAGTATCTAGTTGTTTAGGGTTTTGCAATCTTGAATTACAACTAGCTTAGTCTAGTCTTGTCTGTCGTTGATTCATTAATTGCCTTATTTCATAAGCAAGTGGCTCCAAGTGCTAAGAACTCGTTTCCTGGAGAGCCTTTAATGCAAGAAGGTAGCGACATTGCATTGGAGACTGATATGAGGTAACCTGCCAATTAATAATAAAGGATAGTGAGCAAACTATCCATCAGTAACTAAAGAATGTGTGGTTCTTGACTCGTGCAGTGAGCAATGGAGTAGAAATTGAATAGAGATGTTCCTTTATATATTTTTGGGAAGAACATTTGAATTGGTGGCAAAGTTGATTGAAAATAAAAGCATGCATGATGTACTGTCATTTGTTAGGGGAAGTACTATGGTTTTCTTGAATATCATAGGTTTTCTCGAATATCATAGATTTTTAGAAGTGTGGGAAACAAAAGAAACGTAAGTGGCAGTAAGATATATGCTCAACTAAAAACGCATGAGTTGCTTTCTCATATACTTCCCAGCATATCAGAAGAATGAGATAGAGATTTACGAAAGGGACTAAACATCTATTTCAAGATCATTTCCTTTTCTTTCAAATTTACTAATTGAGCATCTCCGATAATGCACAAAATGTGCACAGGTGCTGAGATATATACACATTATTTCAAGTTTTTCTCATGCATTTCTTTTATTTCTTAATTTTTTTCTTTATTTTCCACCTTTTCAACATGATATCCATGACAATTCTACGTCTACACATTGTAAAAGATATTACTCAGGAAAAATGGAAGATAAAGAGAAGAGAATGTAAGAAAAAAAGAGAAAGGATTGAATGAAAATTAGTGCCTGCTAGAAGCTATTTATCTAAGTTGAATTATAAAGAGAAATTATAAAGAGGTGAAATGAGTGGTGTAGATTTAATATAAGCTTGAAATTTGTGGTTATAGATGAATAGTTATCAAATCAGTAGTCAAATCAGTAGTAGGTGAGATTATAAAGAGAAATAATAAAGAGGATCAGACACCCCCTTAAAGTTATATACGTCTCTATCTCTCCTCTCCAGTGCATATTTTGTGCATTGGAGATGCTCAAATTGCCCTTATTGTACTAATTATTTTTAAGTTTTTTGATTATTTTGCTAGCTTTTTGATAAATTTCGAGCGTCACATGTCCCTAGAAGACTGCATCTTCACTTTCAAGGCAATGGTTGGCATGTAACAATCTGAGTCCTTGGCAAATGGATGTCTAGCTATGACTGAAAATCATAAAATAGGACGAGTAGCATTCAAGTAAGGATCTTTCACAAAGGCATAGCTCAAGAAATCGGCTAGCTACAACCAAGTTGTCGGAAGCTAGAGAGTGGGTACTTGTCTGCAGGGACATCAACAGGGAAAAGAAAGCAAAACGTCAAAAAAGAAAAAGACTGAAATGGATAACTAACTTCAAGTTTTTTTTCTCTAGATACATGTTTTAAATTCAATTTATACAAGAGGTTAACATCAATAAATAAAGGGTTTTTATAGTTTTCAGCCACATATAAAATGGGTTTTTTTTTCTTTTGTTCAAATTAATCTAAATATTCAAGGAAGCTAAGAATTTTATATAATCTCCTCCAATTAGGAAGTCCAAAAGTGATTGGGAGCCTTGCATATGATGAAAAAATTACCGTTAGGACACACATGAAACATATGACTTCATTGGTTATTATAATTCATGTCTAGGTCAGCATCGGTTTGGTTTGATTATATCTTACCGGCTGTAATGCAGTGAGCATTAGTAATCATGCTCTCAAATTATTATCTCGTATCTATTCATTATTGTTATTTGTCAACAGTCAAAATAATTTCTCTGTTATTTATTTATTACCTTTGTCTCTTAGTTACTCTTCCAATAAATGAATACTCTAAAAAAAAAATTAGCATGAGAAACATGACAAATGTCGTGCATGCATTGTGTGAAAATCATGCAAAATTGTGAGGGCTTATAGAATTAACAATTAATAATAAAATTTAAAACGTTAAAGTTGAAAATAAAGAAAATCTCTGAATAAAGGCATACTAAAAGAGTTAAATGGGTTGAGCAATAATCTTGTTTATATTCTTTAGTAAAATCTTGAATTACAACTAGCCTAGTTTAGTCTCGTCTTTTGTTAATTTGTTAACTGCCTTATTTAGCGAGCAAATGGCTCCAGTTGCTAAGAACTCATTTCCTGGAGAGCCTTTAATACAGAAAGGATTCGACATTGCAGTGGATACCAGTATGAGGTAACCATTCTACCAATTAATAATAAAGGATAGCGAGCAAACTGTCCATCAGTAACTAGAGAATCTGTAGTTCTTCACTCATGCAGTGAGCAATGGAGTAGAAATTCAATAGAGATCTTCCTTTTCATGCTATATATTTTTGGGAAGAACATTTAAATTGGTGGCAAAGTTGATCCAAAATGCATGCATGATGTATTGTCATTTTATTATGGGAAGTTCTATGGTTTTCCCAAATATCATAGATGTTTAAAAGTATGGAAAACAGAAGCAAAATAACGTACGTGGCAGTAAGACATATGCTCAATTAAAGGCGTACGAGTTGCTTTCTTATATACTTCCCAACGTATCACAAGAATGTCAAAGAGATTTACTAAAGTTTAGTAAGGTACTAGACATCTAGTTCTAGATCGTTTCCTTTTCTTTCAAATTCACTGATTGAGCATCTCCAGTAATGCACAAAATGTGCATAGAGGTGCAAAGATATAGACACATTATTTCAATTTTTCCTTATGCATTTCTTTTATTTCTTAATCTTTTATTTTATTTTCTATATTTTCAACACAATATCCATGACAATTCTATGTCTACACATTGTGTAGGACATTATATAGAAAAAATGGAAGATAATGAGAAGAAAAGGTAAAAAAAAAGAGAAAGGCGTGAGAGAAAATTAAAGTTATATATCTGTCTATCTCTTCTCCCTTGTGCACATTTTGTGCATCAAAGATGCCCGAATTGCCCTCATTGCAATAGTTGTTTTTAAGTTTTTCGATTATTCTACTTGGTTTTTGAGAACTTTCGAGCGTCACGTATGTCCCTGGGAGATTGCATCTTTGCTTTCACGGCAATGGTTGGCATGGAAGCTCTTATAAAAGCAGCTGCTATGGGAAATGTTTCTCCTACATACTCACAACAATCCGAATCATTTGCGAATCGATGTTTAGCTATGATTGAAAGTCATAAAACCGGACGAGTAGCATTCAAGTAAGGATCTTTTGCAAAGGCATAGCTCAAAAAACTGGCTAGATACAACCAAGTTGTTGGAAGCCTTAGAGAGTGCGTACTTGTCTACAGGGACATCAATAGGGAAAAGAAAGAAAAATGTTGAAAAAAAACAAAATGGATAACTAATTTTAGATATTGTCTTTTGTTACATGTTTTAAATTCAATTTATTAGCTATTTTACATCAATAAATAAAGGGTTGTATAGTTTTCAGCCACATATAAAATTGTTTTTTCTTTTCTTCAAATTAAATCTAAATACTCAAGAAAGCTAAGAATTTTATATAATCTCCTCTAATTAGGAAGCCCAAAAGTGATTGGAGCCTTGCATATGATGACAAAAATTATAATTAGGACAAACATGAAGCATATAACTTCATCTGTTATTATAATTCATATTTAGTTCAGGGTATGTTTAGTTTGATCATATCTTGTCAGCTGTATATTGGGTTTTATACTATGAGAAAATGCAGCGAGTATTAGTAATCAATAAAATTTGAAACTTCAAATTCCAAATAAAGAAAATCTCTGAATCAGGACATACTAAAAAAGTTAAATGGGTTGAGCAACAATCTTCTTTTTATTCTCTAAATATCTCGTTGTTTAGGGTTTTACAATTTTGAATTACAACTAACCTAGTTAGTCTCGTCTTTTGTTGATCCATTAACGGCCTTATTTCATGAGTAGATGCCTCCAATTGCTAAAAACTCACTTCCATGAAGAGTCTTTAAAGCAAGAAGGATTCGTCATTGCATTGGAGACCGGTACAAAGCAACAATCCTACCAACTAATATTGAAGGATATCGAGCAGACAATCCATCAGTAACTCGAGAATGTGTGATTCTTGACTTGTGCAGTGAGCAATGGAGTAGAAATTCAATAGAGATCTTCCTTTTCGGGCTATATATTTTTGGGAAGGACATTTAAATCAGTGGCAAAGTTGATCGAAAATAAAAGCATGCATGATGTACTATCATTTTATTATGGAAAGTTCTATGGTTTTCTCAAATATCATAGACGTTTAAAAGTACGGAAAATAGAAGCAAAAAAAACATAGGTGGCAGTAAGATATATGCTCAATTAAAGGCGTATGAGTTGCTTTCTCATATACTTCCTAGCATATCACATGAATGTCAAAGAGATTTACTAAAGGTACTAGACATCTAGTTCTAGATCATTTACATTTCTTTTATCTTTATTTTCCATATTTTCAACACAATTCCGATCTACAGTTCTAAGTCTATACATTGTGAAGGACATTATGTAAGAAAAATGGAAGATAAAGAGAAGAAAAGGAAAGAAAAAAGAGAAAGGCGTGAGGGAAAATTGAAGTTATATATGTGTCTACCTCTCCTTCCCCATGCACATTTTGTGTATTAGAGATGCTCAAATTGTAACATCCCACAAAATCTTATAGACGAATTATACAATATAATCATTATTTGATAATGATGAGAGGATTACTCGAATTTGCATAAACTAAAAGGTTATAAGATTATGACAACGTGATCGTAATTTAACGATGATTTGGACAATTGCTTGAATTGCAAAGATTACAAGATTGTCCAAAATTAAAGATGGAAGAATTAATTGAATTGTATCAATGGTAGAGTTGCAAGGAATTAGAGTATAATAACATGAATGTATTGGATTGCATTAATTGTAAAGTTACCAAGAAAAAGAATGTGACAATATCAAATTGCGAAGTTGAGAGTTTGCCATTCAATTGAATGACAAAAATTGAAATATGGCAATGTAATCGTATTTAAATTATTGGAATATTGTTACGCAAAAAAAGGTCAAGAATTAGAACATGATCATTGACAACATGATCGATATTTGGACAATGAATTGGAATTAGAATGTAGTTATTGATAATGTATTGATAATGATTGAATAACCACATGAGTCTACTATTGATAATGTAAACGTTATTTTGATAATGATCAAATAACCGCTTGTAATGCCACAAGAATTCAAAGAATTGTTATTCGAGGGAGCCTAAAGGCAAGAATGTGTTTATTAGTTAGCGTGACTTGAAGTTAATAACCTAATTGTAAACCTTATTAAATGGAAGGACTCAAGTAACATGGAGGAAAATATTATGACTTAATCATAAGATAGTATAAAATATAAAGACTGCCCCAGCAATCTGCCACCTTATCCCTGAGGTGTACGGCGCCACATTACGCCATGTGTCATAGTTTGGTTGGCGGAACTCAAATATTTATTAAAAACAAATAAATTCGGATATTTCTAGCAACTATAACGTCCCTCCATTCCCCTCTTTACATCTATAGTTAGGCCAATCATATTGCCTCTCATTGGTAAACCTCAATCTCTCTACGCATCCATATTTGAAGCTCAAGCCCTTTACATAAAAAGAGAAAATTCGTCCGAATATAGTGAGAGGAGAAAAACAACCCCTAAAACCTATCAAACACTTGGTGTTACACTTAGAAATGATCCGTCTTCATATTTACAAAGAATACAACTTGAAATGCCACTTTGAATGAGGAAAAATGAAGGTTTTAAGGGCATTTGTGAAGAACTCAAAGAATCTTTAGGAAAAGTAAATTAAAGAGGTGAGTAACTACTACTTTGATTTCCTATTAGCACTTATGATGTTTTGATACAGTAAGGGTGGTTTTCGATTGAAGTATTCCATGAGATAAACATGGATTTTGATGCATTAGAGAGAAAGATTGATTATTGCATTTGAATCACTAGTTAGTTGCTCTACACATCTTGTCTTTGCTTTGGTGCCATACAAGGGGGCATCTAATGATACCGACATGGGCGACGATTAGTGTGGTATTTGCTTTGTATTGTATTGTATTGTATTGTATTGAATTGTTTGAAATTTCGGTAGGGGTCAACCGAGATTCGAATGTAGATCCACTTAATTGTACATGATCGTGATTGAATTGATAGAATCTTGCACGCATCACAGGTAGTAGTTTAACTAGTGATAGGGCTCTCTTGTGGATTGAAAAGCTTTGTGCATACAATGGTTTTCTTGAAAACAAATCCCCAAAATAAAAGGTGAATCAAAGGGTTTTGTTAGTCACTGGGTACTTCGTACTCACTCCCTATTTCTACAATTTTGTAGACGATTGAAGATATGATATTTGAAAAGCGAGGCAAGCCATGGGTTGGAGCATGCTCGCGAACGGGAGTAGAGTTTTGCATGTAGTGAAAACCTGTCCTTGAAGCTACTATGAATACAATTAAGAACTTATTACCTTTTGTATTAATAAGTATGGCCACTTCTCTACAATATATATATCTTATAATATATATATGATAGTCTTTATAATAATTTGAAGTTTACTTCTCAAATTAAAAGCTTTCTAATTATTCGGCTTTGCTTTTGTAATCAATGAGCTATATGTATTAATATGCTTATTGTGTTTTTCATTTCTTATTGAAAAACCTAGTTTAATGATCCTTTAAAATTTAACAACTTGTTAATTTAAGTAACAAGCTTTACTTTGTTAAACAAGACAAATACACTTTGTTTATACGTTCCGTCCCCGTTATTTGTATTGAAGCTTCAGCTATGAAATTTTTTAATTAATTGAAGATATTCGAAAATTATGAAAAATTAGCAGGGACATGACAAGAATGGTATCAGAGCAACGTTCCAAGGGCACTACATGCATAATCTACTCCATGCGAGTGATCGGCCAACCGGCTTGCAAGTAAGTTACTACTTACTAACTTATGAATGCCTTGCACATGGTAAAATTTATGGAAAATAAAAGTTAAGTGATATGTAACCTGTTGGTATACATTGACATTGAATCTATTTTGAAGTTGTTTGATCTAACCAACTCAAGAAAAGAATGAGGAAATGAGTCATACAACATAGTAGATAACCCACCGAATTAAGGTTATCAAGTCTTTTGATAGTCATATATTGTTAAATAGTAATGCTATCTAAATCAAATAAGACAAGGAAAATAGAAGGAAAAGATGATAGTTTTCTTTCATTTTAAGTATTGAGTTAGCAAAAAAAAAAGAATATTATATGACTTCTATTTTTATTAGAGGATGTTTTGGAATCTACAGAAGGAAAAAAAAAAATTTGCTCACCATACGGCCGCATAGACGAACCATGCGACCGCATGGAACCCGCGGACGACAGTGGAATGCTTTCCGCGGCCTACCCGCAAGCAACATATTTTTTCCCCTTATTTATTTATCTTTGTCTCTTATTTACTCTTCAAATAAATGAATACACTAACGAAAAGAATTAGCACGAGAAATGCGACGAACGTCATGCATGCATTGTGTGAAAATCGTGCAACCTTGTGAGGACTTACAGAATTAACAATCAATAATAAAATTTGAAAGTTCAAATTGCAAATAAAGAAAATCTCTAAATCAGGACATACTAAAAGAGTTCAATGGGTTGAGCAAAAATCTTCTTTTTATTCTCTAAGAATCTAGTTGTTTAGGGTTTTAAAATCTTGGATTACAGCTAGTCTAGTTAGTCTCATCTTTTGTTGATCCATTAACGGCCTTATTTCGTGAGCAGATGGCTCCAATTGCTAAGAACTCACTTCCATGAAGAGCCTTTAATGCAAGAAGGATTCGGCATTGCATTAGAGACGGGCATGAGGCAACAATCCTGCCAATTAATATTGAACGATATCGAGTAGACTGTCCATCAACAACTAGAGAATGTGTGGTTCTTGACTCGTACAGTGAGCAATGGAGTAGAAATTCAACAGAGATATTTCTTTTCGGGCTATGTATTTTTGGGAAGAACATTTATATCGGTGGAAAAGTTTACATGATGCAGTGTCATTTTATTATGGGAAGTTCTATGGTTTTCTCAAATATATCATAGATGGTTAAATGTACCAAAAGTGGAAACAAAATACTTAGTTGGGAGTGAGATATGTAGACACTCAACTAAAGGTGCACCAGTTGCCGTCTCATAAACTTCTCAGTGTATCACAAGAATGTCAAAAAGATTTACTAAAGGTATTTTCCAAAAATTAGATTTCCTTGTAAATTCAAACCTAGATGTAGTTCTTTGTTTTGAATATTCAATTTGTTTTTCTTTCATCGAAAATGATCCAGAACTTAGAACTGGATGGCATGATATATCCCAATAAAAAAAGACCAAGTGCCTTTCTAACGCTAAATGTTAACGTCTAATCTCTTCTCACCATGAGGTTAGACCAATTTGGTCTATTGTTTTCAGCCAAATATCATAATCTAAATATTTGAGGAAGCTAATAATTTTATATAATCTCCTCCGAACAGGAAGTCCAAAATTGATTGGGAGCCTTATATATGATGTTAAGAAGTATGGTTAGAACACGTATGAAGCATATAACTTCATATGTCATTATAATTTGTGTCTAAGTCTTGGTTCATTTTGTTTGATCATATCATATCATATCACCCTTATATGGGGTTTATGATATGATAAGAAAATGAAATGATTAGTAGAAATCATTCTCTCATGTCATTATCTCGCATCTATTCTTATACATCAACAGTCGAATTAATGAAAAATCAGCACAAGAAACATGAAAAATTTTATCTCTTGTGTACTCTTCAAAATAATGAATATTCTCTAATGAAACAATTAGTACAAGATGAGAGCCTTTAATGCAAGAAGGATTCAGCTTCACATTGGAGATCGGTATTAGGCAACAATATTCCAATTAATAATGAATAATATTGAGAAAACTATCCATCAATGAATTGAGAAAGTATGGTATTTGACTCCTGCAATGAGCAGTGGAGTAGAAATTCGATAGAGATCTATCTTTCTTTCTGGGCTACACATTTTGAGGGAGACCTTTTATAAAATGGTGGCGAAGTTGATTGAAAGTAGCATTCATGATGTACTCTCAATTGAAGGTGTAAGAGTTGTTGTCTCATATACTTCCCGTTGTATCATAAGTGTTAGAAATTGAACAATATACATGCACAGTGAAAATAAATAAATATTCAATTTCTATGCCTAGAATTGATTTTACAGTTAGAAAGAAATCGTGATAGGAAAAATATATCTTTGAAGAATGATGTGTATTCTAGGTTCTGATTAGCTGTTGGATCAATGCTTGTCACCACAACTATGCAATTGTCCAGCCTCTAACTACAATCCACATGGTAAAAATAGATTTGGAACTCTACAACAACTAGCAATTCGAAGTAGATTTATGAGAACATGTTTTGGGTTTTATCAATTTGGCAAGAAATTATAGAGTAGCCACGAATTTTCCCGTTACTATTAAACCCTAAACACAAGACATATATTTATAGTTGTATGATGCAAAGCTCTAGTCATACTGGGCTTCTAGGGCCTACAACTGAACGGTTCAATTAACTAATCTAATGGGTTCTTTAGGAAAATAAACCACAAATATGCATTATGTTGAAATTTACGTCAATAATTAGTTAACCAGCGCTGGACCATATTTTTACGGCCATAACACATGATGGGCCATTGTTGTTCTGTGTATGAAGTTTATAATAATTAAATTAATGAATTCGATTATTACACCTGAATTTTATGCACTTGGGCCATTTCTTTTTTTTTTTTTTTTGTCTTTCTTTTCCTCTTTCCCCCCTCCACTTACTCTCTTTTAGAATTTTCACCTACTTGATTCTTACCATTTGTTTATTTATTCTTCAATTTTGATTTTTGACTTTTAAATGGAAAAGTGACAATTTATTTTTTAATTAAATGTATTTTTTATATGTAACTTTCTAATTAAACATGACCGGTTTTATTTCATGTAACTTTTTAAGTTAAAAAGTAATGCAAGTGTGAATTTTAGATATGCGATTTTTTACTTAAAAAAGTAATACAAATGCGACTTTTTTCTGATGAGTTTTTACTAAAGAAGTACCAAAGTGACTTTTGCTCTTGCAACTGTGATTATTTTTCTTCATTTTGACTTGAGACTTTTAAATGGAAAAAACTAACAATAGGTGTGACATTTTTAAATTAATGTAACTTTTGTAATGTGACTTTTTAATTAAATTTGATATAATCATTGTGACATTTTTAAGTTGAATGTCAACTTTTTTATTTGTGGCTTTTTAAACTAAATGTGACCTTTACATTTTGATATGTGACCTTTTACCACATGTTCGGTCATTTCTTTTTATTTTGGTTTGTAACTTTTTAAATGGGGAATGTACAATGTATATGACTTTTCTATATGTAACTTTTTAATGCAATGTGATTTTCTTAGTATGGGACTTTTTTCTATATGCAACTTTTAAATTAAATGTGACTTTTCATATAAAATAATTTATTAACATTTTTTTGGTTCGAAAAAATATTTTATTAATTAAGTCACATATAATTTTAAAAAATAACACATAAAATAGAAGAAAATCATATATTAATAAAAAGTAACAAATAAAATAGAAAGGGTCAAATAACAAATTAATTAATTAATTAATAATCAAAAATAGAAAAGAGACAAATTTAATTAAAAAGTCACATATAAAAATTAAAAAATCACATATATAAAAGTTGCAAGTAAAATAAAAAAGTCACACACATTATAGAAAAAGCTATATAGTTAGAATAAAAAAAAAGTTACACATAGAAAAGAAAATGGTGATGCTATTTATCTAGACCGGAATCCGATCTCTAGTCTAGTTGGTATTGTTGTATTACAGGATGAGCTGATATGCATTGGAGTCCTTATTTATTCAATGGCCAATAAGGAGATCACAACTAGACTAGAGACCGGTCTCCAGTCTAGATAAATAGAATTATTTAAAAGAAAAGTCACCTACAAAATAAATCAGTTTAAAGAATTATTTAAAGAAAAATCACATATATAAAAATTACATGTAAACGAAAATTCACACAAATAGAAAAAGTCACATATAAAATAAAATAATTAATTAAAAAGTTATGTATATAAAATTTTGGTACATCCAATAAAAAGTCACACATATAATGGCGAAAATCACCTACACAAAATAATTCGATCAATTAAAAAGTCATAAAGAAATAGGAATATAAAAAAAATCACATATATGGAAGTCTGGTCTGGCTATGGAAATTGGCCCTGGTTCCTTACGGAGCCTGGTTTTCAATCACGAACTGACACCTCACTTGACACACACAACATAGTAGTATCTCATTGGAAACGAGGCTCCGTAAAGAACCCGGCCCTAGTTCCTTAGAAATTTCCTGTAGAAGTCACATGTAAATAAAAAAGTCATTCATGAATAGAAAAAATCACATGCGTAATAAAACAATTAATTAAAAAGTCATGAACTGAAATTAGAAAATCACATATATAAATAGGGGTGGAGGCCTAATAGGCTAGTGTGGTCTATAGACCGCACTAGACTAGCAAGCGGTCCAGTAAAAATAAGGCCTAGACCGCACTGGCCCAAAAAAAAAAAAAAAGGTTTGGTCCGCTAAGCTTTCTTAGACCATTTAAATAAAAGATAAAAGGCCTAACCCAAAACTATAAAAGTTTAACCCACTTGTCCAAATCCAATCCAATCAATTTAAAATAACCCATCCAAAATCCAAATCATATCAGCCCAATTAAAACAAAATACCCAAACCAGAACATTGGCTGATACTATCGACCAAGAGACCGAGTGCCATGCTGCTTCGCCTTTCTTCTTCCACACCCAGACTGCTGCAGTGCTACTCAACCTTAACCCCTGGACAGTCGGCGGACTAATACCAAACGTTCGCCTGCTGCTACGGACCTCCGTGCCGACCGGTGGCCCGTGAACTATGACTGCTTCTTCTTTTCTGAGCTAGCAGTTTCGCCCCTGCTTGGCTGCTTCTTCAGTTCTTCTTGTTTCAAGTGTAATCGACGTTTCGCCAGTGGCTAGGGGAATAAATTACAAGTATGTAGAGCCCTAAACTAAATACTCTTGTAACCTCAAGATTTCTTGTATAGTTTTTAAGTTTTGCCCAGTGTGTATTTTGTAGGTTTTAGTTTACAAATTATAATTTAGGGCTTATTGGCTTGGCTTAATGCTTAGCTAGAATTTAGACATTAGTAAGTTAGATACAATTAAAAACACAAAATTTATATTATATATAATATTGTTTATGTTGTAGATTACGTTTATGTTGTCGACTATGCTTATGTTTATGTCTGTGTAATATTGTTTATGTTGTAGATTAGGTATACTTGAATTGTTGAATTTTTATGTTGTAGATTATGGAGAGATTTCAAAAAAAGGATTTTTGAAGGAAATGTTGTTGAGGAGAGTTCAAATAGAGTTAAAGGGAGCTCAAACGGTTTCAAGGTATGAAAAACCCATAAAGAACAGTTGTAAAAATACATCATTTGTATTCATGTTCATTATCAAACTATTTTATAGTTGCTTTATTTCAAAATTTTGGAATGCACTGACTTCAAATCCTGGCACCGTCCCTGTATATAAAGGTCACATGTAAATGAAAAGTCACGCATAAACTATAGAAAGTCACATACAGAATAAAAGATCAATTAAAAGGTCACAAATATAAATTTAAAAAGTCACATATCGAATTGAAAAAGTCAAATATGAAATAAAACAATTAATTGAAAAGTCCCTAATAGAAACTAATATATATATATATATATATAAGCCATGTAAAGAGTAGAAAAAAACACATATAAAAAATAAAAAGTCGCATAGAGAATAGAAAAAATCACACATAAAATAATCGATAGATAAAAAATGTATCGTAAATAAGTAGTATAGGATACATTGAGCGAGCATTAAAGAAAAAGGTAACAACACTGGAAAACGTGAGATTTCATTATAAAATGGTTTGATTTTATAGTGGTTTGGGCTTGATCACCTTTTGGCCGTATTTTCCAAAATTTAAAACAAATTGAAGTATTCTGCCAAATTTTCCATAATCTAATTAATTAATTCAGTCCGTTTAAATCTAGTCTAACTAATTGGACCTTGGACACCAATTTCAACAACCTCCTACTTGGAAGTCCATTCCAAATCATCAACTCTTACCTTTATGTATGACCCATTAGGCTCTCACTCACTATGGTAAATGTCATGGTACTATTATTCAAATCCAATTAGAACAAGATAAATCAAAATCTCTATTTTAATTTATCATCGATTCACCAAGATTGATCAGTCCATGTCACCGTCTAAGATTGACATCTAACAATGTGTCAAGGCAACCCATGTGATGAGAAATTCATGTAGTATGACAAGCCTATATATGTACGGTTATCGTCGAAATATAATTCATTCATCAATATAACCTAATTGGTTAAGAGATATGGATACGCGTCAATCTCATAGTAACCAATTATGTTATCAAACAAAGTTATGATAAAACATTTCCAACTCATAACTGCACCCCGGCGGAGGAATTTATATCAATCAAAGCAGGCAAAATGCCTTATAATCTCCCATTACCTAGAAGTGATGAATCCTCGTCTTGGATACAACATCATTTAACTCTTATTATAGTTGTACGTCACTTTTCTTGTAACTCATGGCTAGAATCTCATTTGATGTCCGACTAAGTATATAACAGAGGACCAATTCCACAGCCATCCATTAGAGATCAACTTGTGATGTTCAGATAACTCACCATACGGTATCTCTAGGTGGGACATCCAATACATATTCCACTAACAATGAGTCCATTTTTCCATTCGGATGTCCTCACATCCTAACATGTGAGATCAGTTACATTCTTTACAAGAAAGAAATGTGGCGCATGCTAGTCTATCTGTAATAATAATATTCGCATCTTATTGCTATATTAACTAGGGATAATTTAAAAATAAGTACATAACTTATATCTCACAATCACAACCCCTTGTGATTAATAAGCTATTTTGATCTTATTCTATGAAACTCTATTATTTTATAAGATAACATTTATCCTAATAATAGATTTGCCATTTGAATACATCAATCAATAGGTGTTTATGCATATCAATGTCCCATATAGATTGCAACACTAGAATCCTATATAAACAGATCCAATACTATTGTATCAAATACATATAAATTTATCATGATCATCATATTATGCTATGACAATAGCAATTGCATAGGCCTCTCTAAACATATCAGAAATTTTGGGGCATGCTGTACAATTCAGAAATTGTATAGTAGGCCCCCGTCCTCAAATCAGGAACCACTGTTTAGGCTAGGGTATGGTAACAGCGGACCTTCCATCAATGACCAGATGACCATAGAATGTCAGCGTAGGATATAATGGGCTCTAGCGATTGCCGCAACTGTTAAGCAGCTATGGCTTCACTAGGCTAATGTTAATAGCAACAACGACGACTGTCGTTGATGTTGTCGTTGATGTTGTGGCTTGGAGTAATCAAATCAGCAGGTTGCCACTACTTATACTGCTACTTACAGACAGCCAGCAAAGAAGTTCCGCTGGTGCTTACAACCACCATGTCGGTCCAACGGCAGCCGTACTTCCAAAAATGGCCACCGATCCCAGTTAAGATAGCTGTCGTCAATATATTCGTTCATGAATTGAGAATCAGATTTGGATTTGTTCGGAATCAAATTCCATAATTAAAGTTCGAAGAAATCAAATTTCTTGAATAATATGTTCAATGCTCAATACCTAAGTCAGATTCATATTTATGACAATAACGACTATTGTTCCGATCTTCATCAATCAAATTCTAACAAGTTACAAGGTAAGCTCTAATACTACTATTAGAAATTGAACAATATACATGATAGCAGAACTAAATAAATATTCAATTCATATGCCTAAGATCGACCTTACACTTAGAAAGAATTTGTGATAAGAAAAATACCTCTTTGACGAATGTCGTATGTTCCAAGTTCCAATTAACAACTGGGTTGAGGCTTGTCACCACAGCTATCCAATTCAGGGATGGATCTATATGGGAACGAGTGGGTGCAATCGCACTCACTGGATTTTTGAAAATTTCCGCTGAAGATGGAGCTATAATTTGTCAATAATGGTGAAAGAAAGAGATTTGGGAAAGAAACCTGGGAAAGAAAACGACTGGACAGAGAGTGTGAGAGAGAGAGAGAGAGAGAGAGAGAAAAACAAATATATTATTATAATATAAATCAAAAGCAGTCTAGAACTTGGTTTCCCACGTATACTCGCTGATGTCATTGTGACATCAACCTAAGTTAATTTTTTTTTAAATAAAGCGTGTTTTTTTAATTTCCTTTTTCAAGACATCTGCTTATTACTTGTTTTGATTATCAAGTTTTTTACTAAATGCCTTAGTTTTAAATATGGAAAGTACTTGTGTTTCGGTTATTTTCCCTCTCTGATTTGTGTTTACATGTCAATTTTTTCGGGCAAAATCATCCTCTATGTGATCTGCTGTGTTTTAACTATGGAATTTATTTGTGTTAGGAATTGTTGTATATTGTCTTTCGAAATGCTTGCTAGCTTTAATAAATAATTCCTAACTCATTTGCCATAATAAATGATGTTTTAGGGATAGATTATTCATTCTCCTCATTTTCTCCTTTGGGAATATTAACTGTTTCTCTATATAAACTATCCATGTCTATAGAACATTGTATTCTTTGTTATTGAATATTCGCAATCTAATTTACAAAATTTTTTGATAATTTGCTGGGTTCAATTTTTACAACACGACGATAGTTCAATACAATCCAGTAAGAGATCTTAATGACAACAAAATGAATTGGCGAGTTAAGGTTCGATGCACCTCTAAATGGTTGGCAACTTATGCTGAACAGGGCAAGAGTTGTCTTGAGTTTATTTTCGTTGACAAAGAGGTTAGTGTACACCTTGCTGGTATATTTTTCCTTTATATTTTTCCAAGTTCAAACTTACTAATGTTTTTACAGCATATACATCTTGAGTCAATTGATGACCAATGCGTCATTATTTTTTAATATTACAGATTTTTTGTACTATTGAATACAATTATGGGTTATGTGCTTTTATTTATGCTAGTTTTTTAATATCCATTTCAATGATTAGTATTAGAATGTTTTGTTATTATTAGAAAGTTTGAATGTTTAAAGTAATTGGTTAGAGAGAAAATTGATTCCAGCCATTTATTTCAAAGTTACATGCGAATGGAATTTTTTTAATATAGAGATTTGAATTGTACTTCATTGATTCTGTTTATGTATATTAAGGGCATTCCAACGATTAGTATATGAATGTTCTATTATTTATTATTATGTTTTTTTATTTGGTTCATTCTATTATAGTTACTAGTTTTACATCTGTGCATTGCACGGGATAAAAAATAAAAAAAAATACCAACTAAAATTATTGTAAACTATTATCGTAAAAATCCATCTATAAGATTAATCAATAATTCATCTAGTTGTATAAATATAAATAATTATTACCATCCTTTCAACAAATATAAATAATTATAAATAGATGCACTCTATAAGATATTATAACTGACAGTTGTATATGGCACATACGAACCATTAAATAAAAAATAAATCCAGTAACAACGAAATAACATTTGAAAAATGATTAACAAATAAACACGTGGAAAGAATTTAATCCATAATATATGAAGAAAAAGCCGTGAACATATCAAGTAGAAGTTTTTTCAAGTATACAGACCAGCGTATAACCTATTAGACAGAACAATTAAATGAGTTAATAAACACAAATCAAAATAATTTATTTTAAATACAAATATGAAAGGGATAATTACAACATACAATATTAAAAAGATGATAAATAGTATAAGAAAGACTGTAATAATTAAAAAAAATATTTTCCATACATTTATGGCATATTGAATTCTAAAATACCTCATCATGTCAGTAAGCTCTAAAATTACTCCTTTATTTCATCGTACAATAAAAAAAATCATGTACACCTGAATTAAGTAATTAATTTCGGCTAAAAAATATAAGTAATTAATAATTATTAAAAACGACAATTCATAACTTCGTTGAGTTCAACAAAACATGTAAATATATAGTAAAAGTCTTCCTTTAAAGTTGTATTGCATAAAATTTAATAAATTTAAGTATAATATCTTCCAATGTTATCAAAGTAAACATAATAAAATAATCATACTCCATAACATAATAGCAAAGTCAATTAAAATTTACAATATTAAGAAAAATGAAATAGCATACCAACATTTAAAATTTTTTTCTTGTATTCCATATATAAGTTCTTCTGTCTCGCTCTCATTTACATATATATATATATATATATATGAAGATGAACCTAATAAAATATATAGATTAACAATAAATTAAAAAAATCATTTAAGGTGCGTTTGATTGTATTTGCTTTCCATAGAAAATGTCAAATTCATGGAAAATTTTTTTAACTTTATGTGTTTGATTGATAATAAATGGAAACAGAATTTAAATTATATGGTAACATCCTTCTATGCATACTTTGCCATTTTTCCTGAATACCATTTCCCACCCCCAGGGTAAAATATTTTCCATAAAAGGTAGAAAATATTTTAGTTTCCATCTTTTTATATCAAACTCACCTTTAGTATAATATTGATTCAAATAACAATTAAAATGCAAAGACATCACATACGAGTTTATATAGATAACAAACGACATGCAAAAACATTGGCTCGAGTAAAACGGACAGAATTTTATAGAAACCGAATTTAAATCTCGTCTCATATGTATATTACCTATATCTTATCCCATAATAAATAAGAAGAAACATGGAATCATACCCAATAAAGCTCGAATTAAAGCTATGATTAGGGCTTTCATACATGAAAGAATAAAATTAGGTGAAAAACGAATGAAAATTTAAATCAAACAAATATTAATAAAGTTCAACATAAAATTAAAATCCCTAGAAGAATTATATGCAAATAAAGAAACTCATGTTAGATACAAAAATTTTAGGGGGACATGAAAAACTAACATTCTCAATGTAGTAAAGTTTCATTGACTGTTGAAAAAATAGTAATGTGATAATTATCGAATGAATTTGTGCCAAGTAATAATGCCACCTTTTGTGTCACATTTTCACGTCTCCATAGAATTCCTCCATCAGATGACATTGCTCAAAATCATAGAAATTCAAACATTAAAAAAATAAATAAAAGAATATCATACCCACAAGTCCACAACTTCCCATGACCATACCACAACACTGAAGAATTTGTCTTAGCATAGTTGTTTCAGAAGATATGGCGCACTGAATCCAGCTAGAAAATTATTTAGGAGTGAAAATTTAGTATAGATATGAACGAATATATGTGAATCACGGAGCCCAAAAAGGCAATGCGTGTAAGGTTAAAAAAAGAATTAAAAAGTACAGCCTAATAAAAAATTAGCAGATGTTAAAAAAATAGTAAAACACGGAAATAAGGAAACCCAAATACGAAATACGTGTAAGGTCAAGAAACATAACTAAAAGAGCCACATACGAGTTTATATAGATAACAAACAACACGCGAAAACCATTAGTTTGGGGAAAAAGGTCAGAATTTTTTTAAAAATCGAATTTAAATCTCATCTCATACATATATTACCTATATCTTATACCATAATAAATCATAAAAAAACATGGAATCATACCATATATAACAATAGTAGAGAGTACAAATTAACCAATAATGAAAGAAAAAAACTCAAATTAAAGCTATAATTAGGGCTTTCATACATGAACGAATAAAATTAGGTGAAAAACAAACGAAAATTTAAATCAAATGAATATTAATAAAATTCAACATCAAATTAAAATCCCAAGAATTATACACAAATAAGGAAACTTACCTTAGATACAAAAATTCTAGGGAGACATGAAAAACTAATATTCTCAATGTAGTAAAGTTTCATTGACTATTGAAAAAATAGTCATCTGATAATTATCTAATAAATTTGTGCCAAGTAATAATGCCACATTTTATGTCACATTTTCATGTTTTCGTAGAATTCCTCCATCAGATGACATTAGTCAAAATCATAGAAATTCAAAAATTAAAAAATAAATAAATAAAGGAAGATCATACCCACAAATCCAAAACTCTTCCATGAAATACACCCAACACTAAAGAATTTGTCTTAGAATAGTTGTTTCAGAAGATATGGCTACCGAATCCAGCTAGAAAGATATTTATAAGCGAAAATTTAGTATAGATATAAACAAAGATACGTTACTCACGGAACCTAAAAAGGAAATGCGCGTAAGGTAAAAAAAAAGAATTAAAAAACACAGCCTAATTAAAAATCGCATATGTTAAAAAAGAATAGTAAAATACGGAAATGAGGGAACTCAAATAGGAAATACGCGGAAGATTAAGATACATAACTTAAAAAGCCAGCTTAAAAATCACATTAATAAAAAAAATGCATCATAAAAAAGTGTGTCCCGTTTAAGGAAACAAACAATTAAAAAGATAATTAAATAAATAATAATATTACAAAACCAGAATGTTTACGCCGCCATATGAGTTATGCCGCCAACTTTTTGGGGAGGGGGGAATGAAAACCAGAGACTATCCCCCTTTATATATATTAAGATTAAGATTTTATCTAATTTATATGCTTACTGTCTATCTTCTTTTAGTTTTAGTTGATCCTACTTGAATTGTTCTTTTTTCAATTAGACCATCTGATTATTTACTATTAATAGTCTAATCTCTATTAGACCATTCATTGATTAGGCAATGCTACTTATGTTTTGGAGTATTATTATTATGTTCTTTTCCTTGGTCGATATATAGTAATTTTATTTTAAGTGTAACGATAATTGTTTGCTGCCCCTTTTTTTCTCCCAGATTTCTCTTACTTGAATGATTTTTATTTGTTTCACTTTCATTTTGATCTCTCACATCCTATGCAATTTTGTGTATTCCATTGTTATTTTTTCTAACTTTATATTTTTAGAGTGACCATATATACAAGCTACGGTGAGGGGAATGATCTCATCCAGAGATTTGACCAAAGCATTACTTTTAAGAACATTTATGCGGTCCATATTTTTTCTATAAAGGATAACAACGGCAGTTATCTAATGGGTCATACATATAAGCTCTACTAATTGTGTTTTAGAATAATTCTAAAGTTCTACTAATTGTGTTTCTATTTTTATGCGACCAACCAATATTTGCATTTGTTTGAAATACAACCGTTGACCATTGTCTTTCTATTTTCAACCCGTACGGACGGATATACTAGTCTAAAGAGATATTATTAAATATACATGTAATGACTATAATGCCCTTTCCATTCAAAGAAATACTCTTCTTTTCCAAGAATAAAGGGAATCTTGTTTCCAAAATTTACATGTAACTAGGTGTACAAAATATCATTCTGTTGGGTTTACTAGTGTATAATTAATCATTTATTATTTTTCTTTTTGAGCCCAACAATTAATTAATTTGCTAGTATACCACCTGCGCGATGCACGGGTAGAAGAAAGGATAAAAGATTATAACAATTATAAAGTTAAAATAGCCATGCCAAATATTCCATTCATGCATATTGCTATTCCGTCAGACGTGTGCTCTTCCGATCTCAAATGACACAAAATCATTAAACATGTGTGCCAGTGTTTTAGATTATGTAGCATGCACCTATGAACTCACAAAAATGGTTTTTGCCATCCATGCCTATTGTTTAGCCGAAAGAAATAGGTTTCAATGTTACAGAAAGCAAAATCACACAAAAGAATAAGAAAATTGTATTTTCACATAAAACATGCTTGACAATTGTGTAATCTTCTTACTTGTATGTATTTAATTCCTAATGTATTAATATATAACCCATTAATCTCATCAGTAAGAGATTAATCCATAGATGGTATGATTAATTGACATACAAAAATGCAATATGGATGATGTCGAATTATAAAGTTAGGATAGAAAAGATATAATCGTGCGGAATTATTTGTTAAGGCAATTAAAATAAAAAATAAGAGCCGAGCCAATAAATACTTGTTACATCAATGAAAGTATTTCCGTATAAAGTAACATAACAGATGAAGTTAATTAACATCTCGTAAAAATAATAGATGAAGAAAAATATAGTTACCGCATAGTTAAAGTGTTGAATGCATATTTAGGTTGGAGAAAAATTTTATGTTCTAAAAGTTAGTATTAAATGTTGCAATAGGAATTTGCTTTTAGTTGGAAACAGGCTTTATTTTCACGAATTCATCTATAATGGTAAACGAATCAATATAATTCAGTATAATTAACATCTTCCCCATTCGGACGAATCAGTGTTTCGGCCCATGTTTAATTCTTTTAGATTGCATTTTAGATTTTTTATTTTTATTATTTATTTAATTAATCTAGGCTAATTCAATTGGAATAATTTGGGTTGGCATTAAAAAAAATTATTGTTCCATAAAAAGTGAATTATTGAGAAAGAGTATCGAAATCTAATTTGCTGTTGTCATATAAATAAAGCAGTGTCTAAAAATAAGATATTGTAAAGAAAAGAAAAGAAATAACCATTCAGAATATGATAAGAAAAAATAACCAAGAGGTTAATTATTGAGAAAAACCATCCCAATATAATTTGTCTATAACGTACAATTAAAGAGATGACTAAAATAAGATGTCGATATTTTCAAAGGGGAGGTGGGAATTGTTTCCAGAGAAAACAAATAAAAACTATGCTTACTAAAATTGTAATATAGAATTTAAATTTCACTTTCACCTGTGAATTAAACGCGCAAAAGTTGAAATTTAGAGGGAAAATTTATGCAATCAAACACATCATAATAATAATCGCTTGTATGAAAACTTATAGGGATACTAAAGACAATGGGCATGCTGTTTTGTAAAGTATATGCCAAGTTAGATGGTGCCTAATGGGTGTTCATTGCTATATTGATTATTTTTCCAATATTGTACTTAAGAGAATGTAAAGCATATTTGAAACATTGTATAAAGTGGGATAAATGTTTCACCAACTGTTTAGAAATTCAATGCATTACGAATAGATCATACAATTTAAGGAAGTCAATTTTAGGATTTGAAAAAAATAGATCATAATAAGTTGTAACCGAACATATAATCTAAAACAAATGACTTGAAAATATCCCTCGCATAATTTTCCAAAATTTTCATAAAATGGATATAGTAATCAATGCTCAGTATGAGAATTCCATCCCAACAATGAAGGATATCCATTAGGTTTTTCATTTATACACTCAAACCTTGAATAGCATCATGTAAAAACCATAGCATATATTTATATGCATAGCAAGGCACTAATGAATTGAATAAATCAAAAATAGAATATATTATAGAAACAATCCCAAAAAGAATAAAAAAATTATAATAATCCAAAATGAACCACCCAGCAATATAGCATTAAATTAGTGGAAAAAAACAGCCAAATTTGAAAACCATGTCAAATCAGACATTAACCAATGTAAACCATCAAACAAAATCAAAACAAAAATTGAAAAAACCAACCACTCAAAAGTCAAGTATAAAGGAAAAAAAGGAAAGTATCCAATGTATGATTAAGGCCTAATTTCAGGAAGTTTTTTCAAATTAGGGATAGATTGATGGATAAACAAAGAGCACTTGACGGAGATTTGAATTTACATAATCTTGATGAGATTGTCAAGGAAGGTAGTGGATTGAATTGGGTAAAAGAATTTGATCGAAGCTGAAATTTAGAACCCAAATCTTCAATTAGTCACATAAAATTTAAGTTACCACAGCAATGCGGTGTCTATAGATACTGCGTAAAAAGGGTAGGAAAATTACAGTATCTATAGGTACCGTAACTCTTGATTTAGATATTAATCGATTCCTACTTACAATATATTAATAATTCAATTGCAAGTATTTAGTGCTTCAGGCAATCGTCTCATTTGCCGCCGATTTATGCCTCTAAATTTGATTGTTACTATTTTGAAAAAATAAAATCATATTATAATGTAGATTAATTAACTTAAATATGATATTGGTTCATTTATTAAACAATTTAGTCTATGAAACTATATTAAACAATTTAACCTAATTCCTTAATTTAGCACTAAATGTAAACAAAATTTATCATTTGTAAATTTTAATTGCTTGAAAATTATTTTCTATAAATTTCAAGTGATTAATTTTGAAAGCAACGTAACAAAACTATCTAAGTTCATAAAGAGTGAAATTACATGTTAAAAATGTTCTTACAAATTTCGCATACACTGAATCACGTTTCTGCCTTCGTCCCTGGTCCAATTATGCAGCCTCTATTGGTAATCTACACGACAAGAATGAATTTGAAACTCTACAAGAACGAAAAATTCTAAGCGGATATATGAGAGTATGTTTTGGGTTCTATCAATGTAATGTGCTAACAAGAAATTGATAGAGTAATCACGATCATATCGTGTAAAATGTATCATATGAATTTTCCCCCTATTATTACACTCAAGATATCTATTTATGGCTGTATGATACAAAATCCTAGTCATACTAGACTTCCATGGGTATATAATTGAATAGTTCAATTAATTAATCTAATTAATTTATTTTGCCCGATTAAACCCAGTCTAACTAATTGGACTTTGGGCACTAGTTATGACAGTAAGAATGTCAAAAGGATTTGCTAAATGTACTTTCCATATATTCTTTGTAAACTTACACCTCCAAATAGTTATTTGTTTCAAATATTCAAATTGTTTCTTTTTCATCAAAAAAGATGTAAAACCACGCCGCATGATATGACCCAATCAAAAAGGAACGAGCCCTATAATGTTACACTTCAATGTCTACTTTCTCCGCACCATGAGATTGGTTCCTTAGAAACTAGACATTTGGTTCTATAGACCATTTCCTTTTGTTCTTCACTTATTGGTTACTGGTAAAGTAATCTGTTGATCAACAATCTATTAAAAATTTAGTGAGGAGCCATATATATATATATATATATATATTAAAAGAGTAAGGTGGGGGTGTTTTTTTACCCGTCTTTTGTCTGGCTTTTTAAGATATCTAGCTTCTTAAGATATCCAGTGACGTCATTTCCAGCATCACCTTCTATATATACCCCATTTTTTGGGCTACGTAATTCAGAGATAATTAGCTCTATAAGGAATGCTTAGCTTATCCTCGATTTTTACCATCAATTCAATCTCAAATTTGACATTTTGATTGAGGGTAGTATTTTTCTAATTGGGATCATGATTTTAGTGCTGCCACTTAATACTAAGCCTTACCCTTACACGATCTTTTGTAATTGACAATTTCACTTTGACTCGATTTTTTTTGGTACAGACTTACACTTAATTTTGAAGCTTCAAAAGTATTTATTTTGTTTAAAAAAAAAGCACATAATAATCTTTAAGATTCGAATAACTGTTTCTTGAATTACTATTTCTTTAATTATACAAAGAGAGAAGAAATCACTACACTTACACATAAATATATCTTAAAATAAAACATATGTATAGCACGTTTCTAAACCAATAAATTTCTAAAACTATGTATCGGTTAACCTTAATATGTAAATTTCAAATTTTAATGATTTGAACAAGTTTTCTATGATTATTGTAATGCAATAATCAAATTGATTTTTTTTTTTTAAATTATAGTACTCCAATTTGCCCATTGTGTAATTAAATTGGAATTTTTTTGATAATTTCCTATGGAATAAAAATTTCAGTGTGTCATTTTAAATATGGTCTTGCTGTGTTTGGGGTTGAATTATTTTTTCGAAGATAGACCATAGGTTAATACGGTTGCACTGTAATAGTTGTTCAACAATTTCTATTAAACATTTTACTTTTATTGAATTGTCTCAATTAATTTTTTATTTATGTAGAATTAATTGGTGCAAAAATTGTTACCGACAGATCGGAAGAGCCCAAATATGGCAGAATGATTATAAAAACTGATGTCTCATAATGCTAATGTGATTCAACTAGCTATTTTAATAATTTATTAAACTTTTGTATAAACTTCATTAACATTTGTTTTTATTAATTTTAGACGCACATATGAGAATTCTAATATTAAATAGAGGGAATATGGTTTTCACCAGCATATAATTGTTTTTTTGTTTCTTCATAATAATCTTTTTTTCAGGGAAATAAGTTTATTCAATCATTAAATCAGAAAGAAGAGCATCCGAAATAAACAATGAGGGAAAATAAGATCATTCAACAACATTTTGAAAAGAACTAGCAGCCTTAGCTAGTATGCGTACAACACGATTCGCCGATCTTCTAACCCAGTTAAAAGTGACCCTCGGCCCCTCTATAGTTAGAAGTCAACAGTCATAATGATCATACCAAAGTAAGAATTATCTTCCACATTACGTTGAAGTGCATTAGCAACAATGAGAGCATCTATCTCAATAGAATTGACTTTGAAAAACTGAGACTTTATCTAAAAAAGTGCGTCTCTCTGACACCCAATGCTTCTACCATAAGTGGATCTGTAATTCCCCATATAGGAGCAACTTTAGCACCAAAAACGACCCTATATCATCCCTAATCACAATTCCAATACCATCCTTACGATCATTCTAAAAAAATAGCTGCATTCAATTTAAACGAGCCAGCATTCGGTGGTTGCCAAGAATTATTAACTAAAATGTTGGATGTGCCATTCACTTCTCTAATAGGTGTATGAACATCTCACTATTGTTGTAGAAATGCATGTGCAAGATTCACAACTTTCAGCACTGTGAATGACTTAGCTTGCCACACTACTTCATTTCAGTTCAGCCAAATAGCCCAACAAAGCATGCCAATCAATTCCTTAACGTCTTCATTCATGTAAACCAACTCATACAACCATTCTTTGAAACCAAAAGCAGGAAAAGTGTGGAGCAATATACCCGCTACCCTCCAAAACTTTTGAGAAAATACACAATAATAAAAATATGAAGCACACTTTCATCATTCAAATGGCAAACTGGACAACAAGCTTCAATATTTACTCGCCCAGTGATCAAGTTATCTATCATGGGAAGATCGTTAGTTGAGGAACACCATAGCAGATATCAAACCTTGACTGGGATTTTTAGATTACAAATGGAGTTCCAAAAACCATCAACCGCATATTGAGTGTTCAAAAATGAAGTTTCCATCAGTCTTCTATACCCCTTTCGAACCGAGTACATGCCTTTTTTGGCATGAATCCAATAAACATATCATCTTTGCCCCGAGAACTTAATGGAATATTATGTATCAGATTACTTTTTTCTTCAGTAAACAAAGCAGCCAGAAAGTCAACATCTCAACCATTAGTTTTATTAAGCAGTTGATTAATAGTGGCATTCTCAGCATGGAGAACCGGCTCTGAAGCTACACAAGCACGATTTAGATCAGGAAGCCAAGGATCCTACAACCATCCCTCACAAGAGGCTGGGCTGCCAGTAAAGTTCTCCAAATAAAACTCGGATTATAGCCTATCTTTGCTTCAAGAAAATTAGAGGACAGAAAATATCTTGCTTTATAGATACGAGCCACCAATGAATCAGTTTTGGTGCTCAAACTCCAACCAATTTTTCCCAAAAAGCAATATTATTCTCTTGTAGCTTTTTGACACCCATCCCACCTTTATTCTTAGGTAAACAAACTTTGTCCCATAATTGCTAGTGAATACTTCTTTCTCTCCCTTGTTTTGATTGCCAGCAATACTCGTTCATCAATCTTTCAAGTTCTTCACATAATTGATTGGGAATAACAAATACACTCATGATATAATTCGGAGTGGCTTGAGCAATTGTCTTAAGTAGTATTTCTTTGCCCACCCTCAACAAGAATTTTTCCTTCCAGCCTTGAACTTTTTCCGCACTCGGTCCTTGGTGAAGCTGAAGATTTCCTTCTTTTTCTTCCCAATAATAGATGAAAGACCGAGATACTTTTCGCGTACTTGAAAAGCTTTATAGCCAACACCTGTCTGACAGAAACTTGACAATCATGAGTAAGATTTCGGCTAAAGAATAAAGTGGACTTATGATAATTAATAGATTGTCCTGATTTCTCCTCATAGCATTTAAGAAGCACCTTAATTTCTTCACATTCCCGCTAATAATCACGTCTACAAAGAAAATATCGGTAAGAACATGTGCATTTCTCGCCATCCAACACCCATGAATGACTCTCTCCCTCTCCTTTGCATGTAACATAGAAGACAAACTTTCCGAACATAAGATGAACAAATATGTCGAGAGAGGATATCCTTGACGTTGTCCTCTCTCAGGAATAATAGGTGCTAGTTCAATACCTCATTGACCACATGAAAGCGAACTGTCGAAACACATAATAGAACCAAATCAACCCATCTTTCAGGAAAACCCATATGAAGCATCACTGTTTTTAAAAATCATCAGTCAATACGATTATAAGCCTTGCTATTGTCAATTCTCAAAAACTGCCATACGAATCTCATTTGTAGTGAAAGGAGCCACCAACATATCAATATGTGAATTAGAAAGGCGAGGTTCAATATGCTTTGAAACAGAATTAGGAGCAGCCCCTTGAATAAATGGTTTGAAAATATCGTGAAAGTACTGGAAAATAATACCTTAAATCTCTAAAGGATCGGAGACCGATTCCGCAACATCTTTAAGCCTTTGAATATGATTTAATTTGCGATGGGTTGTAGTCGATTTATGAAAGTACTTAGTGTTTGAATCACCTTCTTCGGACCAAAACATCTTTGATCTTTGCTTTCAGTAAATTTCTTTCTGATGAAGAGCTTCAAAGTATTCAGTTTGTTTTTTCCTAGATGTATGAATTCTAGCCATATCTGTTCTACCTTGAAGATTATTCATGGAGCTCCACACTAATTAATTTTGGCGTTCAATTTCCACAGATTTGAACTTCTCCACTTTAATAAATCAGTACCACATTACGTGATACAATAAAGAAACTGCTTGCCTTCACTTCGTTCCCAACTAGAAGAAACGACCCTCTTGCAATCCTTCTCACGAAGCCAATAGTTTTCAAAACAAAATTTTCTCTTAGAAGTTCTTGGCAAGGGAATCTGTATTTGCAAAAGGATAGAAGAATGGTCAGAAGAGAAAATACCCAGATTAAGGACTCGAGTAGTAAGAGATAATTTCATCCAATCTGATGATGCAAGGGCCGATCTAGACGTTCCTCAATTCAGCCAACTAAACCACGACTTTTGAACCAAGTATATTGATACCCGTCCATTCGAAAATCATAAAGTTGGCAATCCTCTAATGCTTCCTTAGAGCCATTAAGTGACCAGTTAGGATTTTCATGTTTCCCAAACTTTCCATGACGAAAAAGAAGGTCATTAAATTCTCCAATACAGACCCACAGTAAAGATGACGTAGATGCTAAGAGACGGAGTTGGTCCCAACTCTCTTGTCTCTTACTGCGGTCGGGAATTCCATAATAACCGGTAAGGCGCCACTTAGGTTGACCAAGCATGGTTACTTCAATAACAATATGGAATTGAAAAAGGCTAATAAGAGACGCCATATACAATGGCGGAGCCAGGACCCGAAAGTGGGGGGAGCCGGATCGAAAACTCAAAAAAAATCTTATAAGCTCTAATTTTTCAAAATAATAAGCAAACTCAAATCAAGTGCATTACAAAGTTCGCAACAACTCAAAATATAATACATTAGGCTAAAAAGTTAGTTGGACTCGACGATTTTTTACTTTTGCAAATTCATCAATAAAAGAGTCTATATCTATTTTGTCAACAAGTTCTCTTTCAATAAAAACTGTCAAACTATCAGCAAGAAAGTCATCGTCCTTCTTGTTGCGAATTGCAATCTTCACATGTTTCATTGCCGAAAATGCTCTCTCAGTCGTTGCTGTAGAAACAGGTAATGTTAACACAAGGTGAATCAATCTTGTTATCATTTTGTAGTTCTCCGCATTTCTTGTTTCCACCAACTTTTCACACAAATTTGCAAGCGTAGACACTTGAAATTGAGGATTGCGAACCACATGATCGCGATAAAATGGCAATTCACTCATCAAAGCATGCCTCTCATGCTGCTCAAAATCGTCAGGATAAAACTCCACAGCAAGTTTATAGATATTATCTGCATTAAATGATTCAAAGGAATTTTTTGGATCCAACGCCACACTCAACTCAAGTAGTCTAACTGATGTCTCATTAAATCTCGAGTTCAGCTCTGCCAATTGAAAATCTATGCATTGATTGAAAAATTCAAGTGGTAACAGTGCTCAACACTCATGTGCCTTCTCC
>CAVNYN010201943.1:0-42391 GCA_963692815.1 Nyctanthes arbor-tristis
TAATGTTACTTGAAGATGAAGCAGATGGATTTTGGTGCCAATTATTGAATCTATTTCACTTCTTTTACTTAGTCTAAGTATTGTTTGTGCTAGCATAACTTTTTCATCTGGAATTGTTGTTACTCTGCAGTCTTGGGCAAGTATAGTATATGGAGGAAGGAGAATGAAAATGAAAATTCTGATTCAACTGTGCGCTTGATGCGAGATCAAATGATCATGGCAAGGGTATTTATAGGCATTGCAAGAATGAAAAATAAGCTTGACTTAGCCCATGAGCTTCAGAACCGGCTTAGAGAAAGTCAGCGTGCTTTAGGAGAGGGAACGGCTGATTCTGATCTACATGTCAGGTATCAAGTTTGTGATTATCTAGTGTGCTGTCAGCTTTGTGTAACCACCTGAGTTCGACTTATACAGAAGGTGATTTATTTTTGCCTGTGTACATTTCTTTAACAGTGCACCTGAAAAAATAAAAATCATGGGCCAAGTGCTGTCTAAAGCTAGAGAACAATTGTATGACTGCAAGCTTGTCACTGGACAGCTAAGAGCGATGCTGCAATCTGCAGACGAGCAAGTCCGGAGTCTGAAAAAGCAAAGCACATTCCTCAGCCAGCTAGCTGCTAAGACAATTCCAAATGGTCTTCACTGTTTATCCATGCGCTTAACAATAGAGTACTACCTTCTTCCACTAGAAAAGAGGAAGTTCCCTCACAGTGAGAATCTGGAAAATCCAAATCTTTTTCATTATGCCCTCTTTTCTGACAACGTTCTTGCTGCTTCAGTTGTCGTCAGATCTACCATTGCAAATGCTAAGGTGTGGAATTTGATTTTCATCTTCATTTCTTAAAATTTTTTGGGCTTTGAACTGAAAATACTTTGCAATTGTCAAAACAAATTTAAGTTACCAAGTCTCTGAAACTCTTGTTGTTTCAGTTAGTTTCCAATTTAAGGTATCAGTCTATCAGATATTGTGGTTCCATTTTCTCTAAGCGGCTTGATGATATGCACACTTATGTTTCTTCCAGTTGCAGAAAGTAATGCATTATGTTTGCTTTTTCTAAGAAAAGAATGGCTAGATAATCTGAAGTATTGGTTGAGTTCAAAATTATTGTCATTTTACATTGATAGTAAGGCCATTAGAAGACGTGTTTTAACTTGTTTGTGCTGTTAGATCTTCCATGAGTGAGTGCTGTAGACAGTAAATTTGGACTCTTCAAGCCTTGTGCAGTTTTGCAACTATTATGTCGTGTTTCCCACAAAAGCTAAGATCATTAAACATTCTTTCTCCCTTTATAAATGGCAGGAACCTGATAAACATGTTTTTCATCTAGTTACTGATAAGCTGAACTTTGGGGCAATGAATATGTGGTTCCTGCTGAACCCTCCAGGAAAAGCTACCATCCATGTTGAAAATGTTGATGAATTCAAGTGGCTGAACTCATCTTATTGTCCTGTCTTGCGTCAGTTGGAGTCTGCTGCCATGAAAGAGTATTACTTCAAGTCAGCCCATCCCACCACGCTTTCTGCTGGGTCATCCAACCTGAAGTACAGGAACCCTAAGTATCTATCAATGCTCAATCACCTTAGGTTTTATCTCCCACAGGTTTATCCCAAACTGGATAAAATCCTTTTTCTCGACGATGACATCGTTGTCCAGAAAGACTTGACAGGATTGTGGTCAGTGGATCTTCATGGAAAAGTGAACGGTGCAGTTGAAACCTGTGGGGAGAGCTTTCATCGTTTTGACAAGTACCTTAATTTTTCAAATCCTCATATTTCTTCCAACTTTGATCCCAATCCGATCTGGGTGGGCATACGGAATGAATATTTTTGATCTAAAGGCATGGAAAGAGAAGGATATAACTGGCATATACCATAAATGGCAGAATATGGTAAGCCTTTCTTGTTTCAATTTTGCTCTGGGTTCTAATTCTGTTATGCGTGAAACTATGCTTTGGAATTTTTCAAATCGCCCTCCTATTTCTGTGGGTATTGAGTCAGCTTGGTATTTTGCTTAACGGTAGCTGTTATAAAACTGTGATGACATTGAACTTATGCCAACGGTTATAGGAACTTGTAGGCATAACTGCTCTCTGAAAAATTGTCTAATGGATAGAGTGGAAACATGTCTCTGACAAATATTGTAATTTCTTATCTAATTTTTGTTTCCTTCTTTTGGTGTTTTATTAGAACGAAGATAGGGCTCTGTGGAAGCTAGGGACTCTTCCTCCAGGTTTAATGACCTTCTATGGGCTTACACATCCGCTGGAGAAGTCGTGGCATGTGCTCGGATTGGGTTACAGTCCAACCATTGATAAATCTGAAATTGAGAATGCAGCCGTTATACATTACAATGGGAACATGAAGCCATGGCTAGAGTTGGCAATGACAAAGTACAAGCCATACTGGATAAAGTATGTAAAGTCCGACGATCCATACATACGCGCCTGCAAACTAAGTGAATAACAGAACAACGAAACTGAAGATAACGCATCACTGTCTTTGGCTGCTGCTTGGCCAATGGACCGTTGACAGGTCACGGCATTTAATGAGTTGCAGAAAGGCATTTATCTGATCAAAGGTTAGTTTTCACCATTTGCTTCTTGGATTTTGCCCATTTTCTAAGAAGATATTTATCATCATGGCTGCGGGAGCTCATACCTTGTTCCCCTGTAATCACTTGATTTTCTAGTTTGTCTGACTGTTTTTGGTTTCAACATACGAAAATCTCATAATGTTGATTCTTGATGTATTCTTTAGTTATAGACAACTCATTTTATAGATTTGAATATTAATGTACTTGCCATGTTCAACTCGCATTATGTTCATCATGGTTAAATAGAAAAAGATGAAAATTATACAGGTTTTGCTTACTTGCATGCACACAGGAATTATCCATTTCACCACCACAAATCATATGATAATTGCCTTGTGAGATGTTTATGATGGAATCAGTAAGATTGATGCTTTCTACTAGTCAATTCATGGAGATCATTGGGAGATTGTCTAGTTAAGACATCGTAAGTCGTTTACTGTCTCTCAAACAGAGTTGGGCTTTCAGTTAGTTTAGTTCAACATTGCCTGTAAGAGTATGCAAGTTATACTAGTTTCTCGTACTGAATATAAACTTTAGGGGTGAAGATCTATGTGAGCATGTACATCTATTAATATGAAAGTTCGAGATATACAGTTATTTCAACTCTATTCAGAGTCATATACAGGAGAAAGCAGAGGTTTATTCGCAAAAAAGGCATCCAAATTTCTGATCACGAGCTCGCACATAGCCCTGGACGATGCCTCTGTGAAGGCAGCAAGATGTGGCGATAGAACAACATTGTCCAATGCAAACAGCTCTTGAGGAACACAAGGTTCGTTTTCAAATACATCCAACCCGGCACCTGAAATTTCGTGTTGCAGCAAGCACTTAACCAGTTCCTTCTCGTCTATTACCGGCCCACGTGCAATGTTAACTATCACTCCTCCGTTTCCCAGTGCCAACAAAACCTCCCTGTTGATCATATGACGGGTCTGCTTATTCAGTGCACAACAAATGACAACGATATCTGATACAGAAACCAGTTCATGGATGTTGGAGTGAAATGTATATGGAAACAATGGCTTTCTCTTCCTCGAATAGTATGATATTTTACAACCAAATCCTTCAAGCCTCTTGGAGACTTCTATACCAATGCTTCCTAGTCCGCCGATCCCAACTTGCTTGCCACTTAGCTGAAATTACCCATCAACACATTGTCGTCTTGTTAATTAAACAAGACAGCACACAAAGGCAGGCACACTACTAAGAGATTTTTTCTATAGTGTTCATTAGACACATAAAACGATGATGACTCAATCCCCCCTCCCCCCCCAATGTGTTCAATGGGCATTTGTCACATTACAGTTTGGACTCCATAAATAGTGTCTAATTGACATTATAGAAAAACTACACTACTAAGCTTTACTTTTATCAATGGAATGCAAAAATATAGAGTAATAAGACGATTAACACTGTCGCCGAATCAGGCAACCCAATTAACATCCACTGTTGATTTGAAAGTCATGTGACGCTAGTGTCACTCGTTGTGTGATCAGTAATGTACTGATGTACCTTAGAACCGAGAGGAAAATCCCCAAGTTCAGGCCACAGCCCTGTTTTCACGAAACGATTTCCGGAGCTAATTTTCCTCATAACATCAATGATCATCGCCACTGCAACGTCTGCGACGTCGGCGGTGAAAATGCTGGGGCTATTTGCGAGGGAGATTCCACGTTTCCGGCACTCGCAGAGGTCTATGTGGTTGAGGCCGTCGCTGGTGGTGAAGATCATCCGAAGGCAAGGCAGGTAACGGAGGACATCGGCAGAGATCTTAAATCCGGCAGAGCAGACGGCGGCTAGTGTGTTCTGGGCCTTCGTCGTGAGAAATTGTTCCAACGGAATTTCGGTCTCCGCGGGCCTCAGGATTCGGAATTTTGAGGATAATTCTTTGTCGTATCTTTTGAGGAATGATGCTGAGGAGGATAGAATTACAATTTCTGGGAGTTTCGATGTTGATATTTGTTTCGAAATTAGGGTATCCATGGAAGAACTGATATCTTCTATGTTCACTGATGCAATAGAGACTCAAGATTGGGCTTTTGTAAATCCACATAGCTCCTCTGTCCTGTTCGAGTATTTGTGACACAATGTAACAAAAGTTAGCCATGTTCTTTCTCAACATTATCGACGCACACATGACGAGAAATTATTAGACAATTCACGTGTGAGTCATTGTTATCAAGTGTAAGTTAACTCGACTTTGATAAAATCTTACAATGTGTTTGGTAGCATATCCAAATTATAATCTGAATTATAATCTGTCACAAGACATCATTTCATTCGTTTTACCTTTTTCAAAAAGTCAAAAAGTAAAAGTCAAACTACAATTGTTGACTTTTTACATAAAACAACCAATAAAATGATGTCACGTCACAGATTATAATCCAAATTATAATCTGAATCCTTGCCAAACACTTTGTTAATGGCAATTCACTCCCTCATCGTCGTCATTAGTAGCAAATGGCAAATGGAAAGTATCCTTCATATTGAAAATTTGCTAGTACCTCCAACACCTCCCGTCCCATGTGATGTGGACATGGCTTGCATTCATGCCGACTCCTGGGAGTACCATGAAACTATCATTCATATTCATCAGATATAGGTTTTCCATAAATACGGAATAGAGGTGCTTTGAAGAAATTCAAATTTATCCTTACTGACTTTTAACTGAGCATCACTAAGACTACAGAGAGGAGCTTTTGAACTTTAGTTAAAAAAAAAAAAAATCCCTCTTACAGACAGGTTAAGTAGAGAACTAGAAAACAGAAAAGTAGAGTCCAAAAGTGTTCAAATAGTTGATAGGATGAAATGCTTCATAGCATCATATAAAGCTTGAGCTGCAGTTGCATTTGTAAGCTCTATCCCATGATGCCCTCCTTCATTAAACTCAGAAACAACTTCAACTCCATTTGCCTTCAAATATTTCACCAACAATTTCTCCCTATCAACCAGTGGGTCCCCACCATCACCTTTCATCATAACTCTTGGTAGCCGTCTGATCTTCCTAAGACCATATGGAGATCTACCAATCATCAGTGGATTGCAGAACACATGATCCCTATTAGCATACTTTGGCAATGCATAGGACCATAGAAGATCAGTCACATACAGAGGAATGTAAGCATCTTCACTTAGTTTGATCTCTGATTCTGTCCTGTGGACCCCACCAAAATATGGCTGATTCATTATCACCCCTCGGATCTTGATCGGCGAAAGATCGAGATTGACTGCACCTAGGGCCGCATGGTAGACTATATTTCCTCCTGCACTACTGCCCAATAGGAAGACATGGGAAAAATCTACCAACTGGTTTATCCATGCATCACTTGTATTGACACAAAGTGCCTGCCTCCTAGCCCATAAGATAGCATCCATGGCATCATTGAAGGCCGCGGGGAGGCGATGCTCGGGTGCGAGACGATACTCTACTGACGCCACCACGGCCGGGAACTGCGAGGCGATCTGATTACAGAATTGATGGAATATGACAGTTTTTGCACTGAAAAGCACAAAGTCACCTCCATGCAAGTAGATTATGAGTGGAATCTTTCTATCTTTCGGGGGCTTTAAGGGTTTATAGAGACGAATGAAGGTTTTTGTTAAAGGGTTTAAGGGTATATCTTTGGACAAAGCAATTTGGGAACCTGAAGTTGGTTCAACCTCTGGGGTTGCATTCACCATTGGGATACTGATTTCTCTTGTTAATGAGCCATCAGGGTTGGGTTTGATTCCAAGGAAATCATAGGCTTCTTGTAGAGTGTGTGATGGGGTTTTGTGTTCACCAGATGATGCCACAATCATGTTTTGCCCTAACTGACAGAAGCAGATGAATAAAAGAAGAAGGTACATAGACACAGCCATTTTTTTTTTCCTTTTCTTACAGAAATATTACAAAAATGTAGTGTGTTCACAAGTTTCAAGGTATATATAGAGAGAGAGAGAGAGAGTATAGTGAGCTTGTCTAAACAAGAATGCCATAAGGCTAGATTATACCGTTGTCCTTTGAGTAACATCCTCAGTCTTTACTAACCGGGTGTTAGCAGACACATTTTAATTCAATATATAGAATTTAGTCAAATCAATCATATTCACATATCTGATAAGATTCATATCATATTATGTACTAAAAAATATCTCTAGCACTTAATCAAGTTAAAGTTTGAAAATTTGTTAGGAGGGTACCCCTAAGAGCTTGTTCATACTTGTTAGTTTTTCAAAAGAATTGATTTTAAAAGTCAAATTTTTTGGCTCGTCAAGTTATCAAATGTCAAGGATTAAAAGATGGGACAATGATCAAAAGCCCACCTCAGACTCCATAAGGAGTCCACAGTGGGCTTAGGAGTAACAGTACGTAGGAGAGATACATGTGGCAAGTGACAGAAAGAGGCAATTCAATTGGTTTACTTGATATATACACACCATATCTCATGAGATATATCTACGTGATCACTTATAGTTTAGCTCATTATAAATGGTCTACTATATAATGGGCATAAAGAATGAGTATCAATTACACCTTTATAGCAAGTCCAAGACAAATGCTGAGGGAAAAAAAAAATGTGCAAAGTTCAACTACATATTTTTCTCTCCTTTTGGAGTACGTTATAATACAAGCAGAAAATGTGTTAATTACTCAATGGGTGTATAGGAATGTTATTGCAAAAATAAAATACATGTATAATAATAAGTGAAATAAAAGACATTAGAATTAGAATCAAGTTATAATGTTATGACATATGCGTTTTCTGCAAAAGCATCGCTCAAAAATTTTCATATATGATTGCTTGTTTTACAAGAATCGATATAGACAATTGATATGGAATTTGAGATGGAGCAGAGTTTTGAACTGTTGTGTAGTGGAAAACGGCACCAAGAGAAGAGCTCGTTGGCCGGGTGCTCTTACTTATAATTTTAATGTGTTAATTTTAATATTTTAGCTGGTTGGACACGATTTTATTCGGTGACATGAATTTTCTCTTAATGTTACTATAGAACAAGAAATAAGATTTAATGGTCATTTTGAACTTTTTCACGCAAGATCACTAGTAGCCCCAAAAGGTACAAAGTTTTGAGATTAATGCCAAAAATTTCAGGCAGATAAATAAAAAGAGGCAACTTTTAGGGGCTAAGCCTGACAATAATTACCCTTTTAAGTTATGATCAGTTTGAAAATACCATGATTACATATAAACATGTATCCCAGCCTCAGCCAAAACTCATTTTGTGTGGTATCAGAGCTCAGTTATGAATAATTCTATTTATCACTATTTATAATGGCCAACATGTAAGTATACATTAAATAATGATAATGTTCAAAAATTAACCTCACAAAAGTTTTATTACAAAACCCTCGAGACACACGTCGGGTTGTATTATTATAATGTAGTAGTATATATTTGTGCTCTCTAAGGGGTAGGGTATGTGACAACGGTGGGTGGGAATTAGGTAACATTCGAGACGGACCATACTTGTTGACACGGCTTGCTGCGCCGGATATGGTAAAAACAAATACATTGAACAAAATTGATATCAATTTTATGCTTATATTTGTGATAAAGTGAGTGAATCCCCATGTTGACAATAGTGGGTTTCATTACATCTATTCCAACAAGAAAAAGGGAATATATTTTATTTAATTAATTATTAAGGAATCAATAATTGTTCCAAGGAGTAAGGGACACTTCAAGTGTTAAAAAAATATTTCTTTGGTGCAGTATGAATTGATGAGTACCAATTCTGGATTAATTCAGAGTTTATAAAATTACATATATATTAGAAATACTACCTCTGTCCCGTAATGACGCCCATATTAAATATGGGTAATAATTACATATTAAATATTTCTTGGGTAAGTTAAATATGGTGAGCCTCTCTTTGTGTCTGTTTACGCCATACTAATACTAAAATGATTCTATCTAATACATCTTTATTTTATTCGATAATTACTACACAATCTTATTGTTGCTTTCTTAGAAGAAAGTGATCATTTAGGATTGTATTTCTCAGGATACTTTATCAAAGGTCATAACTCATTCACCAATGAACTAATTAAAATTCTTAATGTCGTTGTTGCTTGTTCAGCACCTCATTTCTATATATTCAGACATTGCTTAATTACCTAACTCGTTACTCTTCTAAGAGTTTTACATTTGGTGTGCATCCATGTGCCCACGTAGAATGGGACTTCAAAAGTGTTGGAAAAAATGGTTTAAATTATTTTGAGAACCCTTGTTTCATTTTAACTAAAATTTAATGGGTTTTTCCCCCACAGGTAGACGATTTTATTAGTAAATAACCCCAAGCTCTTCTTGTTTTTTCTTTTCCTCCCCCCCTCCCCCAGTGAATCATATTTATAATTATTATAGTAGATGTTATTTTCTTACAAAACCACATTACTTTTATATCAATCAATGATTATCACATCATCATCTACTTGTATTTGGAGCATTCAAGTTACAACACCACATAGTTATGTGACATAATACCAACGCGCTGATATAAGCGCATCACCCCCATCAAATCCTATCAGCAGTTGATATTATCACATCATTTATCTAGTGTTGTAGTTGGTACTTGAAAGTTTTCATTTTTATTTATTTATTTGTTTTTGGAAAAGAAAAACTTTCATATATAACATGTAAATATGTATATATAAGTTTCATATTTTTTAAGATTAATTTCACATTTCGTCCTCAACCTTCGCAATTAATATCACCTGGGTCCCCAATATTTTTTATCCACAGAGTCCCCATCCTTTCAATAACTCGCACGATTGGTCCATCTTGACGATTTTCGTCAATTTTTCCATTCAATTCTTAGTCAAATTACCATTATATCCCTTATATTTTTAAATTAAAAAATAAAAAGTTTAAAAATAAAAAAATATATAATTTTTTTTAAAAAAAGGGGGATGGGTACCTCTTTCTCTTAAAAAAATTATATATATTTTTTTATTTTTAAACTTTTTATTTTTAATTTAAAAAAATAAGGAATATAATGGTAATTTGACTAAGAATTGAATGGAAAAATTGACGGAAATCGTCAAGATGGACCAATCGTGCGAGTTATTGAAAGGATGGGAACTCAGTGAGTTAAAAAGAAAAGTTATAGATCTAAGTGATACTAATTGTAAAAGTTGGGGATGAAATGTGAAATTAACCCTATTTTTTTTAATCCTTTACAACAAGTACAAGGTCGAGTGTGGATTATGAACGGCCCAAACCCAAAAACTAATGGGTCTACAAGCCCGATTAAAATTGTAGGTATAACGGAGCCCAAATATAATCCCAATTGTAAAACAGCAAAGCTGACCTCTTTCTTCGCCTTCTTCGCTTCCTTCTCCTCTGCATCACCAATTTGCCGCCGGAGAGGTAAGTAATAATCGTTTTATATCTTTTTTCTAAATTTCTGAAAATCATCCTATGATTTTAAGGTCGTATAATTGCATGAACACTAATTTTTCACAATTTATGCTGCAATATTACAATTTTCTGTATGTTTTGGCCAAAAAAAAAAAAACTATCTTTTGTAGTATGTTTTCCCCGTACTCACAACGTTTATATTTTTCTTAAAAAGCCTCTTACTTGACTGTTAACTCAAAAAGAAATTGTTTTAGCTCCTGATTTTGAATCAAATAGAAATTGTTTTAGCTCCTGATTTTAATGACTATGGACTCTGGTTAGTAATTTTTTGGTAAGCTCTTCAATGGTTTGAGTTATGAGAAGGCTATCTTACGTTTTTGTTATTTACGAATTGGGGATTTGAGCTTGTAATGTTGTTGTGTGTGGAAGGGGGGATTAGAATTTGTGAACGGGGAATTTGAATTGGTAATGTCATGATTATTTGATTTTTTATTTTTTACAGCTTTTTTTATGCTCAACTTTTATGCTTCATTCTTAAGAGAATTTGTGAATTCAGAATTTTTGGTCTCATAATAGTGATTTTGTAGGAACTTTTCCTCCCTCCCTTTGTTTGTGTTTGGCTTTCCATCTTTAAAGTTGTTTGTTAAAGATGCTTATTGTAGGGTAAGCCTGGCAATGCCCATTTTCTTTCCATTTATACAAACACATACAAGCTGCTGAATCTTAAAACCCTTGATCTGCCCTTGCTTTGTTCTCCAGCAGACTGAGACACACAGTTTTTTAAGATGGGAGGGAAGGGAGTAAGAAGAAGAGAAAAGAATTACAGAGCAGCCCATGGAGGCAGCGATAGACTCCCTCCTGCGCCTGACGCTTCATCAGTTGATGCAATCCCTTCTAAACTTCGAAAAATCATGTCTTTAACAGGTACGTGTTTGTGTGTGTGTGTGTACGTACTTTCACTACTTGGGTTTTTTGTACTTTTCTGCTATGACTATTTCTATGTATCTATTCTTATATTCAGTAAAGGGTGGACAAATCTATTTGAATTTCTAAAAACTAATATGTAACTGTGAAGCATCTTATCTAATTGAAATAATATAAAAATTCAAAAAATATATAGCTATTTCTTAACAAATAATGTCTGCGCTTATGCGAGTTCGCACTGAATACGTTAAACGTTTCACTTTTTTCAATTAAGGAATAAAAGGATGCTAATGAAATTATTTTAAACTAACAAAGATAGAAGTGTCCAAAAAATTATTCACATCGTGGGATGCTTCATAAATTCTAAATTATTTGTTCTGATTTTTGTATTCTATGGTTTCAGCAGCTAGAAATAAACCACTGGATGGTTTTAGAAGTGAGAAAGGAAATGGCAGGGGTGATGGTGGAGAGAAGGTTAGGCCTTCATAATTTTTTAATTTCATAAAAAGTTGCTGCACTTTAGTTGGATTTGGATAATGAAGTTTTACTTGCATATTACAATATGTTTCAAGCTGGGGCAAGGAGGAATTGTAATTGGATCTTTGCTGAACTATTTCTTGGACTTAATTGCTTAATTTTGTAATTATGACCTTTTGTTACATGGAACGAGCATTGTTGAGTTGTAGTAACAGAAACTTCTTGATATTGCTTTTCAATTACTGGTGAAAGGTTTATGTCAGCTACTGTTGTGATATACTGAATGGACGCTCAAAAAAAAAAATATATATAATAATAATAATAGTAATAACAAAATAAAAATAAGTAGCAAAAAAGGTGTATGAAGGAGATTTAATTATTGGGAGCAAATCTTAGTTTGTTGTTGTCCAAGTGGTTTTGCTAGCCAATTATAGTACACTACAATGCAAATGATTATCAAGCAATATGTATTTCTTTTTCTTTTTTCCCCTTTTTCCTCAATGAGTGAATGCAGCCACCGTCATTCAAATCTGTCAATGATACATCATTTAAATTCTTTCTAGTACATGGATAAATATGTATATATTACTTGTATTCCAAAACATATTCAGAATGATTAGTATTTGTTTTGACAGTTTCCTTGTGTAGTCTCATGGCCCAATAGCAAATAGAAAATACAACTAAGTTAGTGATCCCCCTAAATTTGGGGCGGCCACATGAGTCCTTTATCTTCTATATGCATGATTTTCATAGGATCCTGATGTATTCAAACAATTAGAGCGGAAATTGAATGGAAATACAGACTGTTCTTGAGCACTCAAGAGGCTCAACTCTCTCCCATAGGGTTACCCCATTACCAAATCTATGCCTTAAATGAAATGAGCACCCCAATCCCTATTTATAGTAAGTCATTTGGACTTTATTTTCCTGATTCCCCATAATACTCCCCCTATTTGTACTAACTAATTGGGTTCCTATCAGATTTCCATCTTGCTGCTATTTTAACAGCATATAGTTAGAAAATAGTGTGAAATGTTTTGAGACAGAATATTTTGATTTTATTGATTGAAGGATTTCAAATCAGTAAGATATATTTTGGACATATGATCTTTTTCCTTTTCCTCCATCCAAAGCCCATGGTAACAATGTTTGAATTAGTAGAGAACCTAATTGTCTTGTAAGAACCCATCGCATTGCATTTGTTGTCTTTCAACTACCTCCCAAGGAAAATATCTGGTTGGAACCCTAGTTGACTCGTTATTTTGAGCTTCTTTTGTAAACCGTTGTTTCCGACCATTTAAAGTTCTGTTCTGTGTGTTTTTCATGTTGTGAGTTGCACTTTAATATACATTCTGTTCTAGAAACCCAAGGCTGGAGATGATTCTAAGACTATAGGGGTGAAAAGAGCAAGAAATGATGAGGATTTGGTTGAACATGGTGACAATGATCTACCAAGCAGTGAACCTGAAAAGAAGAAGAAGAAGCGGAGGAAAAGTAAAAAGGCAAATGATCTTCGGTTTGAAACAACTGAACAGATTGGTGTTGGCTCCAAAAGGAAAGAGCGTAGAAAACAGTAAGGACCTGCTTTGCTATCTTATGTAGATTAGCATCATGTAGGCACTGAATGCTTAAGCAAAGTCCCTTCTAAACAAAACTTTGACCATTGCAAAAGGAGTGATTTTAAAATGTATGAAGGGGTTGACAATTTTTTTGCAGGCGCTTGGAGGAAAGGAGAAAGAAAAACAAGAAAGCCAAAAAAGAAGAGGATGTTGACTTTCCAGGCCGTGAAAAAATACAATTCGGAGATATTGTTGAAGCACCGCCAAAATTAGTTGCATTTCCTAAGGTATTTCCCAAGGTGTCATGTTCTTTATTTTATTGGACAAAATTCACATGCAACGAGTATTTGTGCTAAACCAAGTTTCCTGGTTGTGACATAGAGCTTGAAGACAGTTCAGGACGCATCACATGAAAGGCTTCGTTTGCAAGCAGTTGATGCCTACAGGAAAAGGAAGGGATGGACGTCGAGGCCAGGAGTTCAGCTTCCCCTGTCAATGAACGTGTCAGAATCATCGTAGTCACCCAGAGCAAAGAATACATACCTTTTTCCCAAGTGGACAGCAGGCACTTAATAATATATTAACTTGATGAAGTCGAGACCTGTAATTTTTTGTCTACGAGGGTTTCAGAGAGTTCGTAACAGTAGCAGCGGAAGCAAGTAACCTCTCTATGTTATGGACAATGAAGAGCTTCATGGCACAAGGTGTATAATGTTTGCTACTTGCAGAAATGGAATGGGATTCCAGACCCTTGTAACTCAAAGTAACTTCTCTCTTTTTAAATGTAGCATTTTGCCCATCTCCTCTTTTTCAATGAAATTATACTATTATTACTTTACCATAAGGTGCGACACAGGTTACTCTCAACTATCATGCAAACTCTTGTTCCGGCATAAGCCGAAACGGGGGCGTATAGCCAAAAGATGATAAAAGTGGTAGTTGAAATTTAACCTCTAATTGGTACACTAATTTTGTTTTTTTTTTTTGTTTTTTTTTTTTCTCCTTCAAATTTTTGAAAGGATTTTTCTAAATACGGGCAAGCCCCCTAGATCCACCCATGAAGCCAACTTTCTAGAGACTTATTGATAACATGTAATAGGTCTGTTTACGTGTGTGTTAACATCGGCTGTAAACATGGTAGAGAATAGTTTTGGAGAAAACTTCAATGAACCTTGCGGCCATGAATTTTGCTACACATTTTGTTGGGACGTATTTTACTAGGGATGCTTAGTGTAGCCTGTACGAGAAGTAAATTCTTTGCGATAGTGTGGTTGCAGCAAAGAAAAATTATACAGAAATTTGAAATTTTTTTCTTTTACAAAAATAATATGACGTCGGATATTGAAAACAAAATTTGACTATTCATCAACTGAAGCGAATAGACAAAATTTGACTATTCATCAACTGAAGCGAATAGACGCAAAATTTTGTATATATATTTAACAATGAGATACACATACACATGAAGCAACAAAAAATAAAATAAATATCGACAAGCTGAGATTTATTGATGTAAATAGCACATACATTGAGTGGAATGCGTGATATGGACTACCTGGAATATTTGTTGCATGGTTGTATCCTTCAATATACAATACGACAGATAAATACCCGCTTGGTTTAAGCTAGTTGTTAGTCTACTCTGCGGAAGGCACGGACATGAAGGCCACCATCAATATGAAGATTGATCATTGTTCTGTAGTTTACTTGCTTCCGATTATCACTCAGTTCAAACTTGAAGTGCCATAGCAGAACAGCTGAGAAAATCTTCATCTGTCTATACGCAAACTCCTTCCCCAAACAAATTCTTGGTCCCGCCTGTTAATCACCAGAAGTTCCAGTTTGTTTACAAGAATTAGATGTATAATCTCGGATTTATATGTAAAATAGTACAATGTTTATATCGGTATTCAAGATTAGGTTTGAAGATTCAATGTAGAAACACGGAATTAATACTGTCACAACTAACCTGAAAGGCTGTAAATTTGAAGGGGCTCTCTGGCCGGAAGGAACCATTTTCATCTAGCCATCTTTCTGGTCTAAAGTCCTCTGCATCATCACCCCATAAAGATCTCATTCTTCCCATAGCATAAGGTTGGAAAGCCACAAAATCTCCTTTATTCACATTAAAACCATCTGGGAATGTGTCATCAGACGAGCATTGTTTTGCATCCTGTATGTGTGATATATGAAAGATCATGATTGAGTAGTAAGTGGCACGACATGTATAGCTGCTTCAAATTAATTTTTCAAGAAAATTCATTTAACACTACTTAATTATATGAAAGCAAAATGAAGTTCACATCATCAGAGCACTTCAAATAGGATTAATTTCAAACGTGGTGCAAGACAATTGAGAGTTAAAGACCCTAAATAACACAAGTTATTACTGACAGCCGAGTGAAAATGATACTAGCTTTCCATCTCCATCAGGTATTCAAGATTACTATCAGTTCCCTCAATAGTTCCGTAGAAGAGTGGAAGACAACTAGAAAAGTTCTATATATTTCGCATGAAAATGATCTAGTGCCAGCCCTGATTTCTTATGGTGCCAACAGCTGGCCCCACATCTAAAAAAAAGACCAATAAAAAAAAGTAACTACTCACCCTATTGGTGGGGGTCAGTTGTACAGGCCACATTCACATTAGCCATTAGCACTGAAATGTACCAGCGGCAGCACTAGAAAGGCTTTGATATTTCGCAAGTGAGAATGAATGTGATCAGTTCTCCAGGAAAAAAATGAGTACTTTGAACTAGTAACTGCTAGAGTCAATTCCACATAATCATCCGCATATCTTCTTTTCCCTCAAACTATGGATTTAAATTAATGAAATACGTTCTAGATTATGGTTATGGAACTCAGATATTAGCTTAGAAATAGAAATTCTTCCTTACCACTGGAACTGCAGGACAGAGTCTGAGGGTTTCGGTCAATGCTGCTTGAAGGTAATGCATCTTCTCCAAGGCTTCTTCACTCAAACTGGAAGCAGATTCTGAAATATTTTCAACCTTTTCTGTCCTTGTTGCTTCTTTTATTTCTTGTGTCACCTTTTCCTGAACAAGAGGATGCTTGCAAAGGAGGTAAATAAACCAGGAGAGAGTAGTTGCTGTTGTGTCTTTCCCAGCAATTATGAAGTTCAATATTATATCTCGCAAATGTTTAGGATCTGCTTCAGTGGAGTGCAAGAACCTTGTCAAAATGTCTTCTTTCTGTAGCTCCATCTAGCAAGAAACAACAATATCTGAATCCAATGTTTGATTCAGAGCTCGTAAAAAACTTATAAATTTTTGGAGCAAGTTAATTTTATGATAAGTAACCTGGTTACTTAATAAATCCAAACATGTTCCAAGAAAAGATAGGGAAAAAAGGATAAAAGAGAAACTTTTAAATTTTTTTTTTTTTTAAAATGATTAAATGAAGCTTTTAACTGATGCACCTACAGAAGAATCATTCTGTGACTTATGCACTTCCTCAGTCTTTTTACGAATCAACTTGTACACAAAATCATCAACCACTTGGATATTTTTCTTCAGCTTTGCTTCTGATCCAACATTAAAAGCTCTTTTCATCTTCCAGGAAACATCAACATATCTCCAAAGAGTCATTGCACTTGCATTGTCGAAAGCTTTGCTAAATTTGGCACCTTCTTCATTTGAACCACACATGCTGTCTAACTCAACTCCAAAAGCCACTTTGAAAATAGAATCCAAAGTTGATTTCATAAACAGGTCCTGCATTTGTCTTGTAGATTAGTTGCTAGATCCAATTTTAACTTTTAAGGGGACTGGTTCAACTGCAGAATTTAGAGTTGTGGAAACTCACCTGGATATCCATTATATGGTTGGCATTTGCAGCTTCAGACACTATGTTAGCTAGCTTTGCAACATTGTCCCTGAAGACTATACTGCTAAAGTCCCTTAACACACGTGTAGAGAATTCGTAGCTTGAGATTTTTCTCTGCTCCCGCCACCTGTCACCATCAACTGTGAAAATCCCATCACCAAGTAGATCCCTTAAAATGCTGTAATTATATGATCCCTACAAAGTACATAAACACCTGCATTACAAGCCCCCGAATGCCCTTTTTTTTCCAAAAGTGATAGCAAATAAGATAGGTCACAGGTGTACGCCTCAACCCACCAATCACCCAGAAGAAACACACAAAAATTATCAAAATGACAGATTGCACCCAATATTCAAGATATAAGATTGGCAACAGAAATACACATTTGAGATGAACACCTTGGAAGGGGATAAGAATTATTTTCTTACAATAACATTCAACCTTTTTAATTTGGATGAGTTAACTTGTTATGTTAGTAAGGTTTCATGCTTACTAGGGTTTTTACGACTTTTTGTTACTTAATTTATCATCATTCATAGGCATTTCAACAATTTTACTCTCGGTAAATACTTCACCCGATACAAAGTCTACTAAACAATGCAACTGCAGCCAACGAATCAACTAACTGCAGAAACATCAATCCATCACTCAATTCATTAATCAATTTCACTCTTCCAAGTGAAAATTTACCAATTAGAACCATTACGAGCATATGCTAATTAATCGAATGCAAATCCGCAGCGATTTAGCTTACCTTCCCGTAGTTGTCAAAATTAGTTTTGAGTATGTACTCCACAATAACCGGGTCGGAGGTATAAATCTCATTCCGAAACGGGCTAATCAACCTGTACGTCCTATACTTTCCGGCAAGGTCCGTCATGTAGTGGTGTAGCCTCTTGAAATTCATCAGCTGGTGAAAAACTGTGCCGCCAATTGGATGATACTTCTTCTTGCATAGCAGTTTCCGGATATGGATTTGGAATGCGAAAATAGATAGAAACAGACTAAGGAAAGTGAGTACTGCTGGAATAGAGATTAGAGGAAAATCCATGGAGTTTCTAGACTGTAGCTGAACTGAAATGGCGATGTCGAAAATAATATTTTCGGGGTATTAAATTTGGAGATGACGTGCACGTTCATGTTTGGCGGCTTATTTTCACGATTGGTCCCTAATGTATGTAATCTCTGCGAAAAAGGACCTAGTCTTTTATTTCGGGCTGTAACATCCTCATTAAAAACATACTTAAAAAAAAAAAAAAAAAAAAAAAACTAGGACATAGCTTTTGAGGTGGAAACTAAAGTGTAAGTTTTGGGGGAAGTGGACAATTGCAAGTTCGAAAGAGAGTGACAAGAAGTTGAAGAGCAATAGACAGCCATATATTCTTTTATATAATTGTAGAGTAAAAGAAATCTCATTACATTCAGTGATTTAAATAACTTAAAATGTTAGCATATGAGTTTTCATACTTCCATCTTGTAGGTATTGGACTTCTTGTTGTGTTTTCTAATCATAAAATCCGATCAATAATTGATAAAGTGATTTGCAATGCTCCATGAATGCTTGAAGTTTGTGCAAGGCTAGCATTAGCAAAGGTCCATTATTTTTCTATGTGTATTTGGCAAATCAATTTATAAATTGTAATTTGTTTTTTTTTTTTTTGGGGGTTTCAAATCGCTGTTCTTTATTTTTTATTTTTTTAAAAAATCAAATGAAATTATACAAACAAATTTATAAAAAAACACGTTTATAAACGGTCTAATCAAAGTATTAGTAGCAACAACATCAATAATAACAGAAAATTTTTTGCACTATTGCTTGTAAAATTAAAGTGGTACTGTACACCGACAATAACGTGTTTAACTAATTGTACGCAACACCAGCCAGTCTAGTATCATAATAATACAATAATAACACTAATAAGTAATACAGAATATTAGCATTATTTTATAAAATTAGATCAAAGACCCTAATTATAAAAATGATTTAGTACCATATGTATAGTACCATATAATCATGTGGTGTGTATTGAGACAAACCACATAGCTGTGATTTCTTATGTGGCATGTCCCGATACACGCTACATTGTCATATGGCACCATATGATACTATATTATATAGTGTTAGGTCAAAAATCGACCCAATTATATACTTGCCTGCCCATAGATGGTGGACCAAAAAGTGAAAATTTTCTCATGATCTTGACGTCTTGTTTGGATCACGGCATTACACGAATGTCTCAAGATAGTTGTTGATATCATTCACTATCACTGATGAAAACCATGTTAATTGGCGTAAAAGGCCCTCAAACCTTTTACCTCGCTGCACAAATAAACCTCAACCTTTTCTTTTGGACGTGTTACCCTATTTGTTTCTATCTACATTTTTTTTCCCTTTTGGGTTATATTTTAAAAAGGGGGGGAAAACACCTTAAGTGAAGATTGATCTCCAATCCAGATAAATAACGTTACTCAAAAAAATAAAAAATAAAATAAAACAGGGTAGGTTTATGGGTACCTAATAAAAAGACACAACTTCCATTAATTTTTCATTTCCTTGCTGTTCCAGTCCAAAAAAGTAACAGACGATGGAGCTGGATGATATTTCATATTCATATTTCACACGAGCAACACCAAAGATAGAACAGACAGAAAGAGAAGAATTTAACCCATGTTCAAAAACAGGTTAATTTAAAAGAAGAGCTGTACAAAATGTACTTCACTAACATTCTAACATGCACAGCCATAAAAGTTTCCTTTGAAGACCAAAAGCAAACATATTCAACTGGTCCAAGAGTTGAACAGAAATATTTGATGCAACTTGATCCAATTGCTGGTCCACAAAGCAGCAAAGATGAAATTAAAGTCCTTTGGGAAGCAAACAAAATGCATCGTTTGGTAACTTACGGTTGCTGCACCTGGCTTTTGATTAGTTCTTGCCACATTAATCCTACTGCTTTTTGTTGATGTCATACATGATGCAAGCATCTGCCGCAGTCTTTATCTGCCACCAACAAAATGATTTCACTCACAGCTGAATTCAGTGAAATGGTAGCAGGAGAAAAACAATGTAGTCAACCAGAAGAGTCTTAAATCCCACCAAACTTCTCAAAAGAGCTATCTTATTCAAACTACTCATGATGCCTTGTAACAAATGTGCGACTCAACACTATTGCTTGTTTAATCACACCTTTTCTCAAGCAAACAGGAAATAGCTAATCCCCCTAGCAGTCTTAGTGGCAGGATTGCCATGCATTTGCTTGCTTCCTTTTAAACCAAATATGTATTGATGGAGGTGTTCCTTGCAAATACAGGCACTATCCCGCTCAGAGTACCATGCACGTTGGTTGCTTAGCTTCCTGGTGTTTTACATCGGAGTGGCTGGCCCTAGGGCCACGGCGCTGCATGCTTGGTGTGCGCTTGGGGCCCTGGGAGCCAGGCAGTTATAGATTTGCTTGATACCCGCATAACATGACTGGATATTAGAAACATTCATTAGACTAGTCTACACTAGTTTCATAGTTCACTCGCAATTATGCTGGACTTGAAACAAGATCCTAAATGAAAAGAGATTGATCTAGCAACTATGTATCACTAACTCAGGAGATCACTTGACTGCTCATCTTCCACTTTCTGCCCGGTTCTAAATAACAGGGAATTTATGAGACAGGCCAAGTCAAGAGTCTAGTGACTAAAAGTCACAGTTAAAGATTCAAGTGTAAAAGGCCTTTCGTAGTAAAGAAGTACAGTATACCTTCTATCAGTTTTTACTAGAACCATCAAAACCAGACCATCTTCATCAGTTACCGTCAAATTTCAGATGAAATATTAACTTAGAAAAACGAAAAGTTAAAAAGAAAAAAAAATGTAAAGCGTGTTATTGTAGATTTGTAGATTTTGGAAGAGTATTACCTTGAAAATTGCAAACTTTTAGATAGGGTTTTCACCCGTTCACTAGTAATGTTTTCATTGTTCCTAGCTCCTGGTTAGAAAATGATACAAATGAACAATGAACTCGTTGACTTTTCTTCCACAAGGACAATGGTGGGAAGGGCAAGGTTTCATTGGGATTTAAAAATTAAAAGTAAAATTTGAATTTTGTTTGAATTAGTAATAGTAGCGACTTTTCGGGTTCCACCAATTCAGGCCCATAGGGTTTTGATTTTTTGGGAATTGATTTTGTGAAAAGTGATCTTTTTGGGGAATGTATGGTTGAAAAGTAAGGAAAAGTTACGAATCTATGTGCAAAATTATTTAGTAAATGTGTGGCTGAAAATGAGTTTAAGCGAGAACTGATTCTGAGAAAATCAAAACTATAAAGACCCTCAAATGGTTCAAAGAATGGGTAATTTGGGGCAACGAGCTTTTTGCTAGGTGTAAGATGTTATCCATTGATTACATTTAACAAATTAAAGGATATCACCAAGCGTGAGAAATTTCAGTGATCTGGACACCCTCCACTCTATTCCCATCAAAGAACATGTCCAAATTTAGAGCAAATACCAAGTTTAATTATAAAAGTTTAGTTCTTCTACAGCATTAGCTCCACACCCTACCTTGTACAAGAAAGAAATCATAAATCAAAATAAGCTGCACTTAAAGTGCATATTGTTTTCTAAGCGAAGAAACATAAGATTGCATCGAGTCACCATACTGTGATCATAGCTGAAGCCTCACAGGTGTACCATAAAGAGGAAAACTTTACATTCTAAGGTAATTTTGAAAGAAACAGAAACCAATTCCCCAGATATTGAGGCATCGGAGCCATGGTTGCTACAGACCCAACAAAATAAATAGACATTCATCTGACACATCTCAAAGGACTCTCCTCAGGAGTATATGGCATCTTTACATGGATAATTATTTGATTATTTCTACAGTAACCAAAAAGAAATCTACTTGCATTCAGATTGTAAATTCTTCCCAAGTCAAGAAGCATATACTATCACTGAGAGAGACTACTGTGATTGTGGACGAAGCATCACCGATACACTACAAAGTAATATTTAAGTCGACTATGAAAGAAACGGAGGAAGTAACTATAGAGATACTGATGCAGGGGAGCCAAGATTACAGTGGACATGGAGTTAAGCATTCACAAACATCAGAAATATATGACGGCCTTCCTAGAGGGTAGAATATTGACATGTTTACCTGGATGAGATTAACTGTTTGCTTGATCATCCATCCCAACAGAACTATGGCTGTCAGAGTTGCGTATACCCAACTTTGCGTTGTGGCATTCACTAAAACCTGAAGAGAAAAGAGTCAAGAAACAAGCTCGGAAAATTCCACAAGACGGGACAAATATGACACCAAGAAAACAAGAGGCTTACATCAGTCAAATTCTCTGTTGGCTTCTTTGCTAATAGAAATAAAATAATGTAAAGAACCTGTGCATCAAATTACCTAAATCAGATGACTAGACGTAAAGATCAGTTGAATTAGAAGGATTCAGAGAGAAATTTACCTCACAGGAGATGCAACAGTAACCCATAAACTTGCGATTTCCATAGTAAGCCCTGAAAAGCCAACTGCTACTATCCTTTACATCCTTATGACTAGTTTTGCCTACCAAGAATGAACTGGAACATAAAATAGGTGAAAGTAAGTCTAATATAAAGGAAGATCCAAGACACGTAGACATGGATAAAAATTTTCTACAATTAAGACACCCACTATTAAGGAACTCTACAGTTATTACATTGTTTCTCAGGTTAGAAATTCTATGGAAATATAGAGATAGTGCATAGTAATATGGATACCTGTACATTTGCAACCAGTGGCTGGCAATATCTAGAGCAAGCAACGACAAGAAAGCAAAGCCAGGCCTGGAAGAAATTGGGAAGAACCTCAAATATGCAGTTGATTGGCACAACAGTAATTAATATGAATATAAGTTACAGAAGCTAACCGGTAAACTTGGGAGAGTATCACCAGCAGACAGGCAGTGCTTATCCTGGTAAACAAAACACAAATTTAAGGTTGAAAGTGTAGGCAAAAAGAATGTCGAATTTCAACGTCCTAATTTAGATAAATAAATGTTGCTGATAACACAGTTTGAAAAGGCGAGGCGGAGGCTCGCCTCAAGGCCCGCCTCAGCCTGAGGCGGTTGTCTGGTGCCTTGAGGCACTAATGTGAGGCAATTTCCTTAGAGGCTTAAGCCTTTGGCGGTGAGACATACGCCTCTATGGTTGCGCCTCAAGATTCAAGAGGCATAAGCCTCTAAATTGGCATCCAAGTTAGATTTTTTTAATTGTTTTCGGTTACTACTAAAGAAAAAACTTCATTACAATTTGAATCGAATAACAAATAAAAAACTTAGCCAAATAAGTTGGAATTTGGAAGCAATTAAGTTCGTATCATATCAATATATCTTCTTGTTTTTCTATTGTTTCTCCTACAAGAAGGTGCCGTGTTTCAATCAAAAAAATTGATATTCTACAGGCATGTTACCTTTTCCTTGCTAGCTACTTATTTTCTTTTTCTCATAAATGGTTTTGCTGCACGCGACATTTAGTCCATTTATCATCCTAGTTAGTTATAAGTTGTAAACTACAAGATTGTTAACAATAGCAACATGTGATCTTACATCAATTTATTTTGCTTTGCATGAAATAAGTTATTTGTTTTATAATATTTGGACTTATTTGTATCGGTTTGTGGAGAGGCTTACACCTCAATCGCCTTGAGGCGTACGCCTTGCCTCATCAAGAAATAACGCCTCGAGGCATATTTCAGCCTTTTAGAACTTTGGCTGATAATGAGAAATCTAAATGCTAGGATACCTGTCTGTCACCATGTCCAGAACAGCTCCAAAGGTTGAAACTGAAATCAACAAAGCAAATCAATTTATTACACATATATGCGAAGTTCTTTCTTCTTTTTTTTTTTTTTTTTGGGAAGTTATTTTCATAATTCCTTCGACACGTGAAAAGGTAGAAGTTCAGTTCACTGAAATTACTATTGCAAACAACTAGCCAGAAGCCTGTCCTATTGTATAGTTCTAATCCAATGGCAAACAGCAAAAGCCGCAAAATAGACTATACTTGATCTGTCATGCAAATTTGCAAATATATAATTCTGTTTAGAATTCCAAATATCATGAGTTTCAAACCAAATCAGTCCAGATTACTCCAGTGTGTGGCTTTCTTATCCAGTTCAATAAACCTCACTCTACCTACAGCCTTCGACTATGCAAATCATTGGTTATCAAATCTTTGACAGAGGAGTTCTGTGGGACATTATTGAACTTATCAAATCTTGAAGATCAAATAAAATTGACACGTCAGGATTTTATTCCTCCCTTAGTCAGAGCCTTATTTACTCTAAACAATACCAGCATCAAAATACTTCCACCCACAAAACATTTAACCACTATGTTAACATTGAATTTGTAAAGCAACAGGATATGATATGCAAAAGCAAAACCCATACAGATTCAGATCAATAAATATTAAATCAAAGCAGAATATATTTTTGGATAATGCTACACATACACCCCATCTCGTGTCCACCCCACATCCATGCTATTGAATTCCTTATATATCGCTGGTGTCGAATTTATCACGATATATAAGGAATTCAATAGGTTGGATGTGGGGAGGACACGAGATGGGGTGGACACATATCATTATGCTATAATTTTTTATGCTACCTAGAAAACCAAATTAGGTAATTGGTACCTCACTGTAAGAAACATAAACTCCGCTATAATGTATATCACAAAAATTTTCTAACACTGTTAGAAAATTAGTAATGTATAGCATGTATCTACTAAGCCCGTTAATGAAACACATACCTTGATTCAACTTGCGTGCAAACCAACCATCCAATGCATCACAGGCAAAGCTGAATAGAACCCAAATTCAAATACTTACTCAATTTAATGATCTTACTTCTATCTAAAAAAAAAAAAAAGGTGGAAAAGATCCAAACCTAATAAAATACAGAGCCGAGAAAAGATATTTGTTCTTGAAGCATATGGCGAAGGCAAAACAATTCATAATAATTCTAATGTATCCTGCGTGAACATTGACCAAAAAACACGTCATTGAATCAATTGCAAGTACGCAAGAAGACGAATTTCTCCTCTCATATAAAAGCTATCTTAGGCGGTTAGAGATTTAGTCTAACAAGCCTTCATTACTTCCAACAGAAAAGAAATGGATCCAAAAAATAACAATCATATAGCTGGGATACTCACCGATGATGTTGGGAACATAAAGGTAAACAGTTAACGTGCTGGGTCTCAATTTGTCCGCCATCACTGCACCGAGAACTCGAATCCCTACCACTGGAATTATACGGAATTTACAGTAGAATTCAGAATTCCAGCATATTCAATCTCAGTTCCAAGAATCAACTCGAATATGGAAGAATTGGGTAGTTCTCAGTAATGCAATATCATGGGTTCTACACTAATCCAGGTGAGAAAAACAAGAGTTCAATGAAGTAACTTCGAATCGGATGAGAGAGATACATTCCTTTCTCATCGAAAAATGGAAGAATATATTCTTTGCGGGTTAGAGACGTACAGAACTTATGGCCAAAATGTACTTTGGTCCCTTAACTTTTTACCGTAAAATTACAGTAGAAGTCCTCAATCTATGATATTTTGATAATAACATCCTGAGCTCCTTTGTATTGGACTCGGAAAGAATCCTCCCAACTGTGTTTGGCATGTTTTATAAGGGTAATTGGTTCGTCTCACTTTGCATTTAGGTCGTAAATGTTAAAAATTTGGTGCCAAAGATTTAAACCTCATATTGTTTGGTGTTGCACCTCTTGTTAATCAGATGGAATATCCAAAATGGCTGATAAATGTTATTTCTTATTTGGTAACCAAAATTGAAGTTAATCCTTAGGAAAAAGGGGGGAAAAACTAAAGTTAATCCATAAGAAAAAAATAAATAAGAAAGTTAATAGTTTTGGCATAAACTTTAAAGGTCATTCTGAATAGTTTCCATCCAAAGGACCAGTAACTAAAGGATATAAGATTTTCAGAAATTAGTACCAAATTTTATGCAAAACAAAGCAATATTATTATTTGGGGACGAAATGCACCAATTACCATGCTTTGTGTCGTTATAAGGATAGTAGTACTTCAATCCACAGTACCCCCATCTTATTTTTATTGTGCCCACCGCACCACTTATTGGGAGCTACATAGAGAGCATGTTTAAATTGTTGTTGCTTATTACTAGTCTATTCCCCTTGAGCAGTGAATTACCGCAAGATCAATTGCACGCAGAATCATATAGAGCATGTGTAAATTGTTGTTACTTAATACTAGTATACCGCTTGAGCGGTGAATTATCACAAGATCAATTGCACGCGGAATAAAATTGGGAAAGATGAGAATTTGAGAAGAAAATGGAGGGGATGACACACAGGACATGAAAGATTGTGACAAACATAACAGAATTTTTCTTTGTCACTGCAGGGAAGAAAACCTCAATTCCATCCTCCCACCAGAGTTTGTCGTTTGATCAAAATCAGAGAAAACCTCCCTACGGTTGATAATAAGCACAATAACATGTCTAATATGAATAAGGCTACATGCTAAATATTGTAAAGCAGTGATACGAATGAGTCAGGACGAGGCAGCTTGAGAGCCTAAAGTTTCGATCGGCTGGTACTTTTTCCAGCCTGAGGCAGAAAAGCTCGATATTCATTTGTAATATATATATATATATATATACACGCATTGTTACATACATATAGAAGATTACTTCATACAATTTCCAGAAAAAGGATTACGGTATATATAATATATACATATAACCTATGACGAGTTACACCCCAGGACTTCAAAAAACCTGTATTCTTGGGAGTGCATGAATGTGAAGACCTCCTTTTACGTGAAGAGTAATCATGGTTCTGTAAGTCACATTTTCAGTGTCATTCTCTAATTTGAACAGGAAGAAACGGACAAGAGCTGCCGATACTATCTTCATTTGCCTATACGCAAAATCTTTCCCAAGACAAGTTCGAGGACCAGCCTGACAAGGCGAAAAATAAAAAATATAAACTTTCAGATAAAATATTTAGATGTATAGTACACTTTTAAGACTTGAGGAGCGTGTTAAACAAGTTTTTAGATGAGATTCTTCGATATATGCTAGGCATTACTCGAGTAAAAGCGCGAATTCTAACTACTTACATTGAATGCTATGAATTTGAAGGGTGATTCGGGTTGAAAGATCCCCTCTTTGAGCCATCTTTCAGGCCTAAAATCTTCAGCATCGTCGCCCCAGATGTGTCTCATTCTGCCCATTGCATAGGCCATGTAGTATACGCCGTCTCCTTTCTTCAGCTTAAATCCATCTGGAAGAGTGTCATCTGTTTCCGTGCATCTCCCGTCCTATGAATAGAAAGAAAACAGAAGACGATATACAAATCATACGACAGATAATTAAACTTTGTCCATTATATGATGTGATCAATATTGGGAGCTGTAACAGAGTTGACAAAGATCTTATATAAGTTGAAGTCTTGTCTGCCACTCCATTTGCTGAAGGGATGGTCAGGCAATGCAATCAATTAAGACTATAAAAACTGGGTCAAGCATATATAGCAAACAATCTACGATAAAATTTGTGCACTATAGCTTACCACAGGGACTGCAGGGTAGAGCCTTAAGGTTTCAGTCAATGTTGCATGAAGGTAATGCATTTCTTCAAGTGCTTCATCAGCAAAACTCTCCATAAAATCGTCAATCGAACTAGCTTCATTTGATTGAGTAGTACTAATTTTTTCTCCCACTTCTTTAGCTATTTTTTCTTGGATTATTGGGTTCTTGCAGAGCATGTAAATAAACCAAGAAAGAGTGTTTGCAGTTGTGTCTTTGCCAGCAATCATGAAGCTTAGAATAATATCCCTCAGATATTGATTGGTCATGTTCTGCGGATCCTTTTGGCTCTCCAACAAGAATCTTGAAAGTATGTCCTCCTTGTCATTCTTAATTAATCATGAAAGACATCAAAATTTCTTGTTAGCATAATTATATTGATACTTAGCAGACGGAAAAATTAGCATTCCACCGTCATTTTGGCAATATTTTCTTGTGGGTTTCTTCAAGATGTTCTTCTTGGAATTGATTGATGCGCGTGATTGTGTAATCACTACTTTTAAGTCTCACATAGACCGCGCCTCGTGGAAGGCCTTCTTGGGAGTTTATAAGTAGAAAGAGTTCAACTTAAAAGTGCTATTAATGAGAGTAAGCTGCTATTTAGCAACATTCAGGGTGGATAAAAAATTGTGAGCCTAGGTGGGCATTAATTGGATAAAGTAGAGAAAATTGAAAGAAAATAATACTCTTCCAACATAAGTTGAAACACTTACAGAGTGTTGTTGCAATTCCACCTGTCTTCTCTTGGTTCTGATCAAATCATCAACAAAGTTAAGAATGAACTCGATGTTCTTCTTGAGAGTTGCTTCACTACCAATGTTAAGATACCGCTTAAGCTTCCAAAACGGATCAACAAAACGCCAATAAACTAACTCATTGGAATCGTCGAAAGCCCTTATAAATTCACTCCCCTCTTTGCTTGATCCTTCCAGGCAGTTTAAGTCTACACCAAAACCAACTTTGAATATAGAGTCCAAAGTGCATTTCATTAACAGATCCTGCAAAAATTAATCATAATACCATAAAGAACGTTATAGGATAAATGGGATATCGACTACATGAATCCTTCTTAATATATCTCGTTCAACCTGTTACAAAATCTACTAGAAAATTGTTACCTATTCGGGGTCACCAGAATGAAATATGCATTAATAGTCTAGGAAAATTCTAAAATCATAGGACCAATATAATATAACTTACTTGTACGTCGAAGACTCGTTTGGTGAGAGCCAACATGTGAACAATTTTGACCAACTTCGCAGCCTTTTCTCTAAAAACCCTGCAACTAAAATCCCTCAATACCCTAGTTGAGAACTCAAAACTTGCCAATTTCCTCTGCTGCTTCCACTTATCCCCATCCACTGCAAAAATTCCATTGCCAAACAAGTCAAAGAATATTTCTTGATTATGCTCCCCTTTGGAGTATTCCCAAAACTTTGTTTTAAGAATATGCTCAATATTTCTGATATCGGTTGTGTATACTTCGCTTTGATCTGGAGTCAGAAGCCTGAAAGTGTGGTGTCTTTTAGCCATGCCTGTTTGGAAATCATAGACCCTGTTGAAGTAGAAGATTTGATCAAATACAGTCCCAACAACTGGTGGGTATTTCTTGCTGAAAATTGACTTTCCAATGAAGATTCTGAGTATGAACAATGAAAGGATTGTGAAGATGAGTATAATTGCAGTTGCTGTGAAGGAAAAGATGAAACGGAAGATTTCCATTTTTTTTCTTTTGGAGAGTTTGTGTTGAATTTTTGGAGTTACGTAATATTTATATTACATTTTCGGAGGTCGAGATGAATCATGTCATCTGAAAGTTTATGATTTTTATCAAATAAACCCTCACAATGGGATGTCTAGGTGTAGTGACAGGATTGAAATTCACAACTTATGAAGTTTGGACGGTCCACGTAGACTGGCAAGTTTCTTTCTTAATCGATAATAATCTTTAGTTAATTCTTTATCTACGTCAGAAAATGTCTTCTTTCTCTTTATTTTTACAAAGATTTTTATTATTATTTTTTTTTTTTGGGAACCTCCTTACCAAGATGCTTGTTGATTGCAATATTTAAATAAATAAAATTGGCATTTTATTTTTGGTTTGATTTAATAAAAATTAAAACGACATGCATATGCAAATCTGTCTTCATTGGGTGGCCGCCCACAGTCATCATCATTAGGGAAAAACTTATCCAAATTGTTTTATTTTTTAATTAGATTCTCGTCAATTTTTATGAAGCAGTGCTGTTTGCAGAGTTACAAATTATTAGTTCGATTAACCTTCAAAATTAAACACAAATTAATTTGTAATATGCTAAGTGTATAATCTTTCTTGTGAGTTGTTCTATAAAACCAATGTTAATTCCTATTAAGGAACCAACACGAGTTTCGATCTAACACTATATGCTATGACACTATATGATATCATATAATTATGTGACGTGTATCGAGACACGCCACATAAAAAACTATAACTATGTAGTGTGCATCATGTCTAAATGACACTATATAGTGCCATATATATGATTTTATATCATTGTTAGTATATTTATTATGGAATCTTTTGGTCGTCCATATATATTTGATAATTTTTGTAGAGTGCCGTGAATTTCAAATAAATAAATAAATAAATAAATAGATTATTTTTAAAAAGATCCAAACGTACGTTCTCATACTATTAATTTTTCTTATTTTCTCATACATTTTCAATTTTAAATTTCGTCAAATCAATCAAATCCACATATTCTGTGATAGTATACTAAATAAATTTCTAACATTTTGTATGGATGCTTTCTGATTGTTTGTAACATTTTGTAAAAATCCTGTAAACAAATTATGTAATACAATCGTCATTTTAATAATGATGAGAGAGTTACTTGAATTTGCATCAATTGAAAAGTTATAAAATCATTATAAAGTGATCGAATTGAATTGTATCAATGATAAAATTACAAGATTTGTCACTCGAATGAATATCAAGAAAAAAATGTGATAATATAATTGTATCAAATTGCAAAGTTGAAAGTTGTCACTCAAATGAATGACGAAGATTGAAACGTGACAATGTAATCGTATTTGAAATATTGCAAGAATTTTATGCACATAAATGTCAAGAACTAGAACATAGTTATTGACAATATGATTGATATTTGGACAATGAATTGGAATTAGAATGAGGTTGTTGAGAATGTATTGATAATGATGGTATAACCATATGAGTTTGCTATTGATAATATAAACGTTATTTTGATAATGATCGAATAACCTTTTGAAATATCACAAGAATTCAAAGAATTATAAAGAATGTGGTTATTAGTTAACATTTTGGAAGTTGATAACATAATTGTAAAACTCTAGTAAGTGAAAGGGCTCAAATAACAAAAAACAAAACGTTATGACTTAATCATAAGACAACCCAAAATATAAGGATTGCTCGAGCAATTTGCCGCCAAGTGTACGGCGCCACAAGGCGCCACGTGTCATGTATTAATTGACGGATTTTAAAGATTAATTGAAAACAACTAAATTTGGATATTTTCTAATAACTATAAATAGGGGGAATAGGAGAATTTTTCTAATGAACCCCCAACCAACCCCACCATTTTCCTCTCTCTCTCTATACGTCCCTATCTCTCCCTTCCTCTCCACTTTTATATCTTGGTTCTTTTTTCCCATGCTTTGCTTTTTATTAGTAAGTATCAAGATCTCCAAAAATTCGTCCAAATGAAGTGAGAGGAAGAAAACAACCCTTGAAGCCTACCAAATACTTGTTTTTGCACTTGGAAATAACCTCTCTTCATATATATAATAAATACAACTTGAAATATCACTTTGATCAATGAAAATAAAGGTTTTGAGGGCATTTATCAACAATTCAAAGAATTTTTGGAAAAATCAAGTTAAATAGGTTAGTAACTAATGCTTTGATTTCTTTTTTGCATTTATGATGTTTTGATACGATAAGCATGACTTTAATTGAAGTATTCCATGAGACAGATATGAATTTGATGCATTAAAAAGAATGATTAATTTATTGTATTTAAATCACTAGTTGATGTACCCGTTTATATTAAATTGCTTTGAATTGTTTATACACTATAACATATCCAATGATCCCGGGATAGGGAAGATTACCGTGGTGTTTACTTTGAATTGAAATTCCGGTAAAGGTCAACCGGGGTTCATTGTAGATCTACTTAATTATACATGGCCATGATTGAATTGACTGAATTGATATGACTCTTGCTCGCACCACGGGTAGTAGTCTAACTAGTGATAGGGCTCATCTATGCATTGAAAAGTTTTGTGTATCGAATGGTTTTCTTGAAAAAAAACCTTTCAAATAAAATGTGAATCAAAGGGTTTTGTTACTCATTGAGTACTTCGTACTCATTCTCTTCTTTCTACAATTTTTTGTAAATGATTGAAGATATGATATTTGAAAAGTAAGAAAAGCTATGAGTTGGAGCATGCTCGCGAAGGGAGTAGCATTTTGCATGTAGGGACAACATGTGTTTAAAAATATTATGAATTTAATACCTTTTGTATTAACAAATATATCCACATCTTTATAAATGCATTTCTTGTTTTATATAACATTAGCAACTTACCTTATAGTATAATAGTTTTTCAATATTGGTCTTGAAAAGATTAATTTTTCTCGTTTTGACAATCGATGAAAAATACCTACTAATATAACTTGTTGAGTTCTTTGCATTTTATTGAGAAATTGAGTTGTAATGATTCTTTAAAATATAACAACTTGTTACTTTAAGTAATTAGCTTTATCAAATTAAAAGCTATTTGTTTATTTTGTACGTCTCGTCGTCGCTATTTGTATTGAAACTTCCGCTATGAAATTGTGAATAAACATAAGATATTTAACAAAATTATAAAATGAGCGGGGCGTGACATTGTTTGAAGGTTTTGTCTCGGAGATAACAATACTATGGATTGTCGTTTTGATATCTCAACGGTCCGTAGAAGATGCTTTGAAGTCATTGTATAGTAATCACATTATGTATGATGGTACAACCATTCAATTGAAAAGTCATCCTATTATTATTAACAGATTAGAACTCTACAATGTATCGAATAACAGACGCTCTGTTTGGGATTGTGTTGGATACATAACTTCTACCTTTTTTAGAAGCATAATTGATGAAAATATTTGGTAAATTTTAGATAAGAAAGTGATTATCACTTTAGATGAAAAAGTGATTATCAGATAAGAAATAACATCCTACAGCAGATTCTAAGAAGTAAAAGAAAGGTAACTTATCAACTTCTACTTTTAGCTTATTTAATCAATAGTAATTAAATTGTCGAATATAACCGTATATCTAATTTTGTATACCTTTTGTCCTCCAATCAATAATAATTAAATTGTCGAATTTAATCATATATTTTATTTTTTATATCTTTTGTCATATATTAGATAAAGATATTTATAATTTATTGATTGTGCAATATATGTGTAATTTTTTGTGAGATAACATGTGTATATTACATATTGTTACTCATAAAAGGGAAAAAAAGGATGCTATATAATAATAAATAAAAATTTAAATAGTGTATTTTTTTAGTAAATATATAAACTATCAAAGCAATGAAACAATTAAATTTACCAAACACTTAAAAAATGTTTTTAGACCCTACAGCAATTTTAGCCAAAAAAAATGTTTAAAAGTTCCAATAATACCAAATTAAGCTTGGAGACATCAAAATAGTGTTCCATTCTCAAATATTATTCGTTAATATGCTACTTGATTTGATTAGTCAAATATATAGTTTGATGTTATGAGTTTAAAAGGTGTCAATCATAATGACTGATAAATGTTTATAAAAGAACAATTACTACTTGATTATAATTGGCTCCCTAGTGGACCCTTACTTTAAAAATAGGGTCCTTTATATAAAAATCATCCTTTTTAATAATATGTTCAAAAATACTCTTAAATTGAAAGTAATTGCAAAAATATCATTTTCTATTTTAAAAATACCCTAAACCAATTTTAATAAAAATTCAATTCTTTATTAATTATTATTTTTTTAAAATTATAATTATAATAATAATTACTTAAAGTATAAATTTTTTTAATAAAAAATAGTCATCTTTATGTGCCGCCAACAACACTTTCAAGTCAGGAACGCTGTCAACCACCAACACCGCCACGCCACAACTAGAGTAACAATGTTACCATTCATAAACAAATGTTACCACTCATAAACAAATCTTACCACCCCGAAAAATATCACATTAACAAAAATAATTTATAACAATGAGATGGTAACAAGTCCGATTAAATGGTAATAAAATGATAAAAAAGAGAAAAATAACACAACGAGAATAGTAACATAGAGGAAAAACCAACTAATACATGGTAATAGCTCTTCGATGAATGGTAACATATGAAAATAAATAAAAAATAAATCAACTGAAATATGGTAACAACCGCGATAAATGGTAACAAAATGATAAAAAAAAGGAAGAGACGGCCAAGTTTGAAAATTTAAAAAAAAAATTAAACAAAGATTTAACCGGGCGCTACTGCTGCAACGTCTGAGATGCTGCTACACCTATGCTGCTGTAGCAGCAGTCACAGCCTGCAGCGACAGCCGCCAACAGCCACCAAAAATGTATAGAAAGAAACGAGGTATTATTCGATTAAAATGGTATGTGATGAGGGTAATTTCTTATGGATATAAAAATTTTTATGTGAACTGATATCGAGTGAATATGAGTACGTACATAACCATATGTATTAGCTAATAATATTAAATAAGTTAGATGATATAAACGTACAATATAGTAAAGTATTAATAGAGTACATAAACAAGTAACTATTAATATATTATTAATAAAATATTAATTTAATGTGTCAAATACTAAATCAAAACTGTATATTTACTTCTTTTGCTATGCAAATCCAATGACACGTATTTGTTCAGTATTTTATTGTTTATTATTATTGAATTTTTTTAGAATTAGTCTTCCACTGCAACATACAGGTGAAATGTTAGACTCATAGTTACTATAGTTGATTGTGATTTAATTATTTGATTGCTAATTATTACAATTTTTTATAGATTAGATCTGTGAACTTGAATGACGTGTTTTTTTAGGAGACCCAAATTATGGACTCGGTTATTCAACTAAGGGCTTGTTTGGTACATTTTATTTTTGTAATTTATAAATTAATCTACCATAATTTGACTGTTGATTTGACAGCTACTCAACAATCACCACACATTTCAAATTTCAATTAAATCTCTACCACTCATTTCCACTCATTATAAATTCCATTTATAAATTGATTTTATAAATATAATCAAACGAGTCCTAAATTTATGCTCAATACTCAAACATTTTATTACAAATATCTAGTAGTGATTTGTAATTCGTAGATCAATTCTTAATTCTAAGCAATGCAACTGATATATTGTATTTTATTTATAATATGATGTTTAAAAAACAAACTTGCACGTCAATTTTGATACGAACGTACACTATAACTCTAACGATTGTAATTATAAAATAAAGTTATTTTTTTAAAGATTATATTTGTTATTTGTTAGACTAAAATAACAATGCGATATTATGAGTACTTACACAAGATAAAACGAAGCATCTCCCAATTAAAAGAGCATGTGGTGAAACGAGGTATTATCCTGTTAAAAGGCGTATGTCTAGGAGGCTGGCCACATATCCTAGATCTTCCCATTTCCAAGAAGATCCCCGACTCGATCTGGTTTAGTATCAAGGTGATTATGTTTCCGTTCCTATGTATATAGGTCCATGCAGCATTCCCACGATATCGTTATGATCAATTAATGGGACTTGGCCAGAAAGTGTTCTTGCCCCTATCATTAGCTCGAGTAATCGTCGTTTCTTGTGTTTTAGTCACCTTTCAATGGCTCCCTTAATTGTGTGCAAGGAATTTCCCTATTGAGTAATGGGTATCACTAAAGTTCTACGTAATTACAAGAAGGTCATTTTGTTATCGTTATATTATTTCCTTATCATAATCAAATTATAGTCTCAAATAATAAGAAAATGATTACTCTAAGTAACACATTTTATTGAAGAGAAAAAGTAGAAAAATAATTTTAGAGTTCACAAAGCATTTAACGTATAACATCCCGCAGAATTTAACAATAAATTAAGCGATATGATAATTATTTCGACAATAATTGAATAATTGCTTGAATTATATTGTAAGAATATGTGAAATTTCATTAAAAGATTAAAGATTGTTACTTACATGACATCAAACATAAGAATGTGGTTTTTGATTAACATAGATCAAAGTATCGTGACTTAGTTACAAGACAATACAAAGTATAAGGATTTCTAGAGCACTAAATGAGCGGACAAGGAATAGGCCACATCACCGTGTAATTGTACGGTGCTGAAATTGCCATTTATCATATTGTAATTAGTGGAATTCAAAAGTTAATTAAAAACGATTAACTTCTAACAATTATATGAGGCCAAAGGTAGGAAAGAAATTCACCAAAATCCCTCCAAAGTATCTCACCTATCCCCTCAACCTTCCAAATTAATCAATATTCGCCCAAAAACATTGTGAATAGGAAAAACACCTTTAAAACCCACCAAATATCTAGTTTTACACTTGAAACATACAAATTTCTATAAATAGAAAGATTCCAACTTATAGAAACAACTTATATAGAGAAGTATCAAGGCTTTAGAGGCATTTTCCTCTTGAAATCATTCAAGGAATATTTGGACAATCAAGAGATGGGTGACTAATACTTTGATTCTCTTTCAAGCATTCATTAAGTTTTCATAAGATGTATATACACTTTTATGCATTGTTATGAAAGGAAAAGATTGATTTATTGCATTTGTATCGCTGGTTAATACTCTACCCGTCTTGCTTTGCTATATAGTATATGGTATTTGCTTTGCTATATGGTATTTCCCTGTGCTATGAGGCTCCTAATGATACCGATGTGGATAATGAATAGCTAGGTAACTTGACTTTGTGGTTTTTTGTGGTTTATGTGGGAATTCTGATAGGGGTCAACCTGAATTCAATTGTGGATCCACTTGAATTGAAATAAATCTTGTGTGCACTATGGATAGTGGTTTAACTAGTTATAGGGTCCTCTCGTGCATCCAAATGCTTTGTGCCTTCAATAGTTTTCTTGAAAATAAATATTTCAAATGAAAGGTGAATCAAATGATTTTGTTAATCACTAAGTACTTTGTACTCACTCACATTTTCTCCCATCTTATAAATGATTGAACGCTAATTATTGGCGAAGCAAGTCAGGAGTTAGAGCATTCTCTTTAACGGAAGTAGAGTTTTGTATGTAGAGGGAACCGATCTTTGGAGTTATGAAAATACACTTTGGCCAACCTCTCTATAGACATATATATATCTTTGTGGCTTGTCATATGTAAGACAAGAAACAATTTGTTCCTTTTGTATGTCCCGTCCCTGTTATTCGTATGAAAGTTTTCACTATAAAATTTATTAACCAGTATAAATAGTGGATGCGTGACATAACGTCTATCTTGACATATAATTTTAAATAAATTTTTACCAATTGTCATATACTGCAGAGATGATCATACTATCATTTCATCATATTCTAACAATTCCCACTAAAAATCTTTACAAATCTAAATTCTTGAATGAGTTACGATATTCTAGAATTTTTGACCATAAGTTAAAGTTAGAATAAGTATTTATGATATATTGTTACGTAATTTTTATCATTCAACTGTATTGTATAGTGACACGAGACTTATAATCTTAAGATATGAAAGTCTCATCATTTAGGCAAAAATTTTATCTGGGTCAGATGCAGGTGACAAATTTACTCTGATACTATTTGATCCAACACTTCTTTTTACTATACAAATTACGTTTGTAAATGTCATAATTTTAATATTTTTTATAATATCAAGTATCTAAATTTTTATTAAACCACTTTTTATGTATGACTTTTTTCACTAAATCTCTACCCGTACACTCCACCTATGAAAAATCTAATTATAATTTAATTTGAATAAAGATATTCAAACAGTCTCACGAGGAAATAACACATGCTAAAACCGTGAGTTAATTACCCGAAATGCCACTGTACTTTCAAAAAGTTATCTCAAATGCCATTATACTTTAAAACTCACCTGATATGCCACTAAACTTGTGAAAGTATTATCTCATTTGCCACCCCTGTTAAAAATATAATTGACTTGATGACATGGCTCAAGGAATTCACCACATGGCATCTTTACTGTTATTTTTTAATTGGGTATTTACGAAGTAACAAATGAGATAATATTTTCACGAATTTAGTGGTATATGAGGAAAGTTTTATAAAACTTTATAAAGTTTTAGTGTCATCGTATTTTATAAGACTTTTCTCATATGCCACTAAACTTGTGAAAATGTTATCTTATTTGCCACTCAGTCAACACTTTGTTAAAAAAATAATAGTGAAGATGTCATGTGGTAAATTCTGTTAGCCATGTCATCAAGCCAGTTACATTTTTTAATAGAGGTGGCAAACAAGATAACACTTTCACAAGTTCAGCGGCATGTGGGGTGAATTTTAAAGTATAATAATATTTGAAAGGGTTAATTTCGCAAATCGTCCCCAACATTTAGGTTAAGAACCAGTTTCGTCCCCAACATTTTTAAGACACACTATAGTTCCCAACCTTTTAAAAATGCACACAAATTGTTCCTATTGCTACTATTCCACTAAATTTTTATAAAAAAGACGATTATACCCCCATAAATATTTTAAACTTTTTTGTAAAAAAGTTTAAAAATAATAAAAAACTAAAAAACCCACGCCACGTCTTTCTTGCCATTCCGGCGGAAAAAAAGGAGGGTGAATCCCCCCATTTTGCTGCCATTTCTGGCAGCAAAATGCTGTCGGAAATGACATCCAAATGGCTGCCATTTCCGACAGAAATGGGGGGATTCACCCCCCTTTTTGGCTGGCGGCGACAAGGGAGACGTTGGGTGGGATAGGTTTTTTTAGTTTTTAATTATTTTAAACATTTTTAAAAAAAGTTTAAAATGTTTATGAGGGGTATAATCATCTTTTTTATAAAAATTTGACTGAATAGTAGCAATAGGGACGATTTGTGTGTATATTTGAAAGGTCCGGGGCTGTGGTGTGTCTTAAAAAAGGTTGGGGATAAAACCGATTCTTAACCTAAATGTTGGGGAAGATTTGCGAAATTAACCCTATTTGAAATAATTATTTAGAAATACAGTGACATTCCGAGTAAGTTTTAAATTACAATGGTATTTGAAATAATTTTTTGAAAGTACATTAGCATTTTGGGTAATTAACTCTAAAATTCATTATTTTTATATTTTTTTTTATTTTTTCGCCCAAATAAAATGGTTGTGGACTTGCGGAGTTGCGGTGCAGTAATCCATTGATGTATTGATTCTATTGATTCTCAGTAATGAGTTTCCTCAAAGAGATTGTTGAAAGCCTAGGTTCAATTTTGTCCTCAGACTCATCATCGACATCTCTGCAAAGCCCTAGCAACGCCACCGATCGGCCGATGGACGGTGGCGACGTAGTTGCGACGGGAAACGAGCGAGTAGCTTACAAGCTGAGAGGCTACTTCAACTTGGCTAAAGAGGAGATTGCCAAGGCCGTACGTGCGGAAGAGTGGGGGTTGGCAGATGATGCTGTTTCTCATTATCTGAACGCCCAAAGAATACTCAGCGAAGGCATTTCCACACCTGTTCCTTCCTATGTCACTTCCAGGTACTCGAACTCTTCTCCAGTTAGAATGTAGTTAACGCGAGGTCCATATCGGAGAACAAAAGGAAGAAAAATAATTAGGCAATATATTCAATTTATTTTAGGCTAGCTACATCAAAGTTGCTATTTGGAGTTGAATCGTATAGCTCCTCATTTTTCAAGACTTGGCTTTTCTATCTCAAAAGGGATCCATTACATATAGAGTTGAGTTGTGACTTCCAATTTGTTGTGCTTGAACCGTTTAAGGATCCTCTTTTATTCCGTGATATGCCCCTCATAGCATTTTACCTGTGGGCATCAATAATGTCTTCCATGAAATAGTATCCATGAAGTTGATTGAATTTTATTGCAGAATTAGTCTAAGGGTATCATCTTTAGGTTGCAATTAATCTGAGCATTATCTATTTTCAGTATATATATATGGGCTCATTAATGCTAGATGAACTGGATCAGTGATCTTATGAATCGGGATGTGAAATTTGATTGATCTGAACAGTTTTGCATAATTTACATGAATGTTTAAAAGAATATTTTGCTGCAAGAATCCTTTCTGCCAATAGACGTTGTAAATAATATTTCATATTTCTACAATTCTAGATAGATGGAAGGGAATTATCTCTTGAATTCTCCATTATATGCTCTGATACAGCCCTTGTCCATGCATACTTATTTTAATTTTCTGATTATCTGGTCAAGTTAGCGGAGCATAAGTAAATTTTGTTGCTTGTTTGCTTTCAACTTATATCAACTTCCAACAGTGAGCTAGAGAAGGTGAAATCATATCGTAAGAAGATATCAACGTGGCAAGGCCAAGTAGCAGAGAGGCTACAAACTTTAAGCAGGCGAACACAATCAGGTTTCTATTCTCAGCTTTTTTCCTTTTAGCATGTTCCTTTTATTATTGAATTAAGCATGCTAAGAAGGTATACTCACCTTTTCTTTTTGTTCCCTCCCCCCTCCTTCACCTCGCCTTTAGGTGGCACATCCGGAATCAAGGTATGGACTGCTCTAGCTGAAGTGTAAGTTTGTACCTTCAATTCATGCCCTCTGATTTTGACAGTTGTAGATGTGCATATGTGCTTGTCTTTTAATAGAATCTCCTTCACTTTCTAATTCATATTCTATGGCTGATGCTTCATGGAGTTTATGTATAAAGAGATGTAATACTGTATCTAATTTGCACTGCTATGAGACTTTTTTGCAACCGAGTTGACAAAATTAAGTCAATAGGAAACATTTTCTTTCATAGTTCTGTTTGTTTTATAATTATAATTGAAAAGAGGGCTCTCTCTACTGGGTAGGACTTTGAAGAACTGATCTTCTAACCTTATCCTTAATTTTTTTCCCCACAATGGAGAATAGTCAATCATCGGTCTGGTTTATAACTCTATTCCTGCTAATATTTTCTTCCCCTCAGAGCACCTCACCTAAGGCCCTCGCGACTGCAGTCTTGTCAACAACTTCTCAGGCTAGAAAAGGGGCAGTACAGAAGTCTTTCGGCCAAAGTAGAGAGAGTTCTACATCAAGGAATCTGGCTAATAATGTTATTAGTTCAAGACCTATGGAATCTGGCAGTGGCTATGATGCAAAATTGGTTGAAATGATAAATTCTGTGATAATGGACCGGAGCCCTTCAGTTAAATGGGAAGATATTGGTAAGGAGTTGTGACACATCTTCGTTTCTTATTCAGGTTTTTTTAAACTTACACATCAAATATCTTTGCAGCTGGACTTGAGACTGCAAAACAAGCTTTGTTAGAGATGGTTATTTTACCAACTAAAAGACGAGACCTTTTTACGGGCCTTCGTAAGCCAGCCAGGGGTAATGTATTGACAAAGAACACATTCAATTCATAATAAATAATGTTTCAAAATTGAAAAGAGTAGTTTTTGTTTTACAGGTTTGCTTCTGTTCGGACCACCTGGTACTGGAAAGACAATGCTTGCTAAAGCAGTTGCTTCTGAGTCAGATGCTACCTTTTTTAATATTTCTGCTTCTTCCCTGACATCAAAGTGGGTAAGTGCCATCTCTACTGTATGTCTATGAGATGTTAACTCTTTATGTTTCTGCTTCTTCCCTGACATCAAAGTGGGTAAGTGCCATCTCTACTGTATGTCTATGAGATGTTAACTCTTTACAGATGAAGTCCTTATTTACATATAATATCAGGTGGGCGAGGGTGAAAAGCTTGTTCGGACTCTTTTCATGATTGCCATTTCCCGGCAGCCATCTGTAATTTTCATTGATGAGGTACCATACTATGTTACTCCATTAGTTAGTCATTGGTCATTTCTTTATATTTCCCATTGCTCCCTCCTTTGAAGTATGCTATTATTTACCTGAGATTAGGACTTCATAGTAAGTGACAAGTGTTTGGGCTACCTTTTTATTTTTACTTATTATGATTTTACTCAAACTAGATTGCTAAACGTCTGTATTTGAAATCATTTCTCCATTTACTTCTTCTGCAAGCCAAAGAACAGCAATTTATTAAGTGAATTGCTTTGTAATTGAGTATGAGTGATATTCATATTTCATATATCTTCAATTATCAATTGTTCCAATCTTTTTATTCAAATTGAGAGCTTCATGGCAATTAAAAGTGGCAAATTTTTCATTACGGTATAAGCTAAGGCACTGTGGGCAGAGTATCTTCTGATTTACTGTTAATATAATGCACTTCTGAGGAAGAGTGAAATGCGTTGGCACTGTACTGAATATGTCTCTAAAAGGCATGCTTTGGCCTGGATTACCTTGCCTAGGCGAAGGTTGTGGCTTTGACTCCTTTCCGAACAAGACGTGTCTCTCCTGAATGTATTTTATGTTTATGATAGTACAATCTTTTATCTGGATTATAGGTGCATGATATATAGTTGGTCATTTGTTATATCTTTGATGCCTGTGACATAGACATAGTTATCTTTTTCGCTTTGGCCTTCCAAACCCAGTACCTCTGTTATACTTTCCTGTTCGTTCCTTTTTGTGTGTGTGTGTGTGTGTGAGAGAGAGAGAGAGAGAGAGAGAGAAACTAGGTGTGTGTTTGTGTGTATCTTTGTGAGATTTATTGGATATTATCATCTGTAATAGATTAGTTTTCATCTTTTATTTTTTTGATTTTCTTATTCACCTTGTCACCTGAATTTTCTAGGTGCACTTTTCCTATTTACTTCCCTTCTACTTTATTACTCAATATTGGCAGCGTATTTTCTTTTTCTTTTTTTTTTTTTT
>CAVNYN010201944.1:0-10311 GCA_963692815.1 Nyctanthes arbor-tristis
TCTATGTACCCCAATGGTATTTGTTCCATTCCAAAGACACTTATGTTTAACAATTCTTGTGTAGTAAATATTTTTGAAACAAAATGGTTTATTCTTAATTAATAATTTTCTCTACTATATTAGTAACTAGTACCCTATGGGCGAAACTATTATAACACAACCAACAACAGTAAACTGACCTCTTCCTCCAAAAAAAAAAAAAAAAAAAAGAAAACCTGACCTTTTCTTTCAGGGATTAAAAAAAGTAAATCAAGATTCCAAACTCGAAATTTTGGCTCTGCTTCACATTGTCATATTTTTTCTCTAAAAAGCACGTGCAACACATGTTCTTGATTATAGTATGATTCAAAAATTAGGAAATCTCAAGTGGAGAATTTGTTACAGTGGTAAGGATAACTCTTATAGTTGATTATAATTGATTTGCCTACTTCCAAAAAGAACAGAAAAGAAAAGAAAAAAAATGGCCTACTTAGCCTGACTTTGAAGAGTTCATGTTGACTTATCCAGACAAGCCAAAACGTCTTCCATATTTATTATTAGTTAAGTTACCCGTGCGTTGCACGAGTAAAAAGAGTATTAAAATATATTATTAGATAGTTACATAATAAATTTGTATCATTTACACCTCTTTATAAAATATAAAACTACAAGTATACATTAGTTGAGTCAATAAGATTAATGGACATAATAATCGTAAAGTTCAAAATTGCTGAGAACACAAACTATATTCTTACATCTAATATCTCATACATATGCAATAACCGGAAAAATCTATTACGTATCATCATTTAGTACATTTAAAAATGTAAGTTTAACAACAAATGTACAATATTATCCAAATTTAAATTTGTCATCTCTATAATTAAAGTTAGTCATAAAAATAAGAGATTTCAACCCGAATATTAGATCATGAAAGATAAAACATGAGTCGAACAACATACTATAACTACTAAAAATATTTGTTGTAAATATTTTTGTGTATATGTTTTTAGAAAAATGAAATGTTATGAGAATTTAACTAGAAAAATATGTTATAATTTACGTTTAACTTATTGAGTCATTACCAACACAAAGCACCGCATTTTACACTAAATTTAAATTTTCAAATATTATACGGTTCAATAGAAGCGATGTTAAATATAGAGGTATTTGCTGAAAGAAGCGACATTTTTCTCATAATAAGGGAATAAATCTTCAAATCTAATTAATTTAGAAATTGAAGGGAAAAGAATGCAATGGGATAGGTATCATATTTTAATTAATTTGAAAATAAAAGGAATCCTAACACTAGGAATGGTAATGGGGCAGGTTGTAGTTGAATACGCTTCCCCGTACCCCGCCCCGTTTCTACTAATACCCTATACCTGCCTCCAACCCGTTTAAATCGGGTACCGGGCGGGGTGGTTTGGGTGGAAAGGTAAAAAAAACTCGTTACATGTCCTATTTTCAAAAAAAAAAAAAAAAAGTAGTTACATCAGTCTCGTTCTCCCACCATACGTATGACGGGATTATCCAATTATACATATATGGTAGAAGATTATTAGACAAATTATCCCATGGATTGTCCTACAGTGGGTCAACCCATATGAGAGTTGTCTAATAATCTCATGCAACATGTGCATCAGACAGGATAATCCCATCAGACGTATGGCGGTAGATCAATTTTGGTGGTTATATCTATATCACTTTTTTTTTTTTACCAACTACACCACATGATAAATACACAACTATTAAAGTGTATGTTTTTATATATAACCCATTTAGGGTTTAGGGTTTAGGCAATTAATTTATCAATCTAACCCTATATTTTAAAAATAAAACAAAAATAAAAATAAAAATGAATAAAGAAATTGTACACCACGCTCATTTTATTCATCATCCGTCCATCTTGTACAATTCTCTGCCGTTTTTTTGGGTCTCACAATGCTCTAATTGATGGGAAAAAGGGGTATTAAATGGAGTGACCAAAAAGAAATGGCAGAAAAGATATATCCGAAGCACGAACATGACGCTATGAATTGAAAGCATTAAACAATAGATTACGAAAATTTTGATTAAAACATGAAGATAATAAGACTTTATCCTACATGTGGCGTATATATGAATATTGATACCTATTTTGGATTTGATTTTAATAGCATTTGTTGTTTTCTCTCCCCATTGCATAGATTTTTCAAATGTCAATTGTGTTGGAATTTCTTTAAAGAAATAAATTAGGGTTTATGTTTGTGGTTAACATAAAAAAATAGATTGAATTTTTATTTTGTGGCATATTTAAAAACAAAATTGTTTATATGAAAAGATTATTTAAGTCATTTAGTCATTGACTTTTTTAGTAAATAACAATAAAATTCAAGATTGTAGTGTGATTAGTAAAAATAGCTGTGTAGATATAATAACATTTTCAAAAATTCTAATAAAAATGAAAAATTCAAAGAAGATGTCAAATGTATTTAAAAAAATTAAATAACATTAAACTCATCAACATACGGGACGAAGGTGGTGAATGAAAGAATTAAGAGGGATTATGGTTTGCTTTATAATTGGTCTTTCAGATTTGATATTTTAACTTTATTTTAAAATTGGCCTTTCAAATTTGATATTTTAACTTTTACATTAATTTTAAAGTAGAAAACTTATAAAAATTTATTAGAGAAAAAGTCTAAATACAAAAAAAAAAAGGCAAAGTGATTAAGACTTGAGTGTTAAACTCAATTGTCAGAGGTTCAAATCTTCTCGGAATTCCTTCACAAAAAGTTTTTGCTTAAAAAAAAAAAATTATCGGAGCAACGGGGAGGGTCGGGGTAGGACTAGACGACCATTACCCGTATGATAAGAGTTTAATCAAATTATGTAAATAAAGAAAATTAGTGTCAAAAAAAGAAAAATAAACAAATAAAATAATTACTGTAAAATTTACCAAATAAAAAAGACAAAGAAATCGCGGTACAAACTGTATGACGTTAGGATGACCCTATGGAGTCATTAATCCCATCCTACTTTTCTTTCATAGCAGTGCACCATACCAAGAAAACTATCTTCTAAAAGTTAGGGAGAAGATAAATATTTCGCGCATACGGACAAACTAGTAACTGGCAGGGGACCCGTTGGACGCTTCTCGAAATAACTTTTCTGCGTACACGATGACGAACGCCCCTCTATAAATATGCAGCACCGCAGCCTCTCATTTACCCACTGTTGGACTCTAAACAAGAGAAGTAGAATACCAGTACTACTAAATCAAGAAAATGAAGGTGTGTGTATATGTGTGTGTATATATATATATATATATATATTCTTGTTTCGTCTCCTTAGTCGAACTTTTTGATCAAATTTGGCCGTTAATGCTTGATCATTTTTGCAGCAAAAGGCTGTGATTAGGGTGTCAATGAATGATGACAGATCTCGTACCAAGGCCTTGAAGACTGTTGTTGGTACTGCATCAGGTACACATAATTAATTATGGACGGGATAGAATAAATATGTGTTTGTAAAAATTTTGTACACTGTTTGTAATTTTTACAAAGTAGAGTAATTCTATGGATTTGGAATTTTCAGCTGTCACACATAGATACACATATCGTTAATGTTTCATGTGTCATGTTTTGTTCAGGTGTGGAATCGGTCGCTCTGAAGGGCGCAAAAAAAGATGAAGTTGAGGTTATTGGAGATGGGATTGACCCAACAGTGATCACAGTGTCTCTAAGGAAAAAAGTTGCTCACGCAGACTTGATCAGCGTAGTTGAAGTCAAGAAAGAGGAGAAAAAGCCCAACCCACCATCACCATCACCAACACCAACACCAACGCCAACACCAACGCCCCCTACTTGGTCCTATAATTACCCTTATTACTATGGCATTGGACCTCACCACCCAAGTAATTATTATTATTTTTAAGTTACAAAAGCTAGCTAAGTGTTTGAACCTCTTTAGTCAAATTAAATTATAATGAGAAATTATAATAATAAGGTGAAATAAGTGGTGTATATTTAATAAAAGTTTAAAATTTGTAGTTATAAATGAGCAATTGTTAAATTAATAGTTAAATTAATGATATGTTGTATGCGAGATTATAATGTATTTTCACAAAGAGAATCAAATACTTCAAAAACTTCTTAGTGAACCCTAAAAAAACAACTGATGTTCTCACTAGGGCCCGTGGCCATGCCATGTAGCAAGTAAAAGTTAGGGTTGAGGAGGCCGGGAAGGGCACCCTTGCGCACTAAATTAGAAAATTGGCAGTCTTTTCTGTAATTTAGCCATTTGCATATACACACACACATATATAAAGGAACTTTAGTTAATATTCACTGATTTTATTTAATTTGATAAAAGAATTCTGATATGCTTGGAGTACCAAAATTTAAATTGTTCATATTTAATGATGAAGTTAACAAAAATACAGGGGCCTCCTTCACAGGTAAAGATATGGGGTATTTGAAACAAAAATAAAAAGTTGAGGATGTTTTGAAAATTGAAGAGATAGTGGTGGGTTGAATAAAAATTTCTCTAGCTTGTCTCAATTGTGCCTCCCTTATTAACTCGTTGCCTCTTTCACAACTTCAGGCTGAAGGAATAATCGAACTATATATCTCCTTATGACTAGCATGACTAAAGATAAAAGATTCCCAAAAAGTCAAATCAGGTTTGATTTTGTAAAGCTCCGGGTTCTAATTACGCGGGACATCATTTCTAACAGTTTTTTAAAATTGGATCAAGTGGGAAAATAATTAACTTTCAGACTACAGGAGGCTTATTTAATTTGAAAAAATATGTAGTTTCCCACAAAAGCGTTTAAAATAACATGGAAAATTGTATGGAGAATAACAGGCAAATGTTTATTTAAATATTTTAATTCAATAACTCGTGCTAAAAATTTTATCCTCAAGAAATATAGAACTTATGCATAAAATGCAGAAACAATTAGTTTAACATCAATCATTAGTTTAAAATAAAAACATTTCTACATATTAGCCACCACAGCCTGTCACATCGCCTTTGTTGAACTCCTTTGTGTGAAAATTCTATTATTATATGAAAAAAATTTGGAAAATAAGAAACTTTATAAAAGTATTCAGTAGACTCTGCGCACAACTAGCAATTTATAATCGTGTAATTTAACACTAGACCAAAAGGTTGCTAATGGCGTAAGCCACAAATAATGCTAGGTATAAACTGCTAATATTGCTAAACCACGTTCATATATGTCAATTTTACAATATGAATTACACAGGAAAATATTTCAAATTAGTGCACACATTTTGAAAAGAAAATTTTTATAACTTAGTTAAGGAGTCTACCTCATTTGATCATCGAGTTTGAGCCTTATCTAAATCTACTTTCTAATCAAATGTCGCACATCATTACTTAGAAAAGAAATTCATATAGTAAGAGTTTCAAAAAAAAAAAAAATGTTTAAAATAATAAATTAAAGCTTATTATAAGAAGTTGAAAGTGTCTAAAAGTAGTAGGTTAATGATTAAATTGTTTATATTTAGAATTGCAGAGTTGGAAATAATTTTGAGATAAAATAAACTAAATTTAAAATATAGTATTTTAAAATAATTAATTCAAAAGAGTTTTGTGGTAAACAACATTTTCTAGTACATGCAAAAGATTCATCTTCCATGTAACTTCTTTGGGAAGTAAAGGGACGATATGAACACCATAAATAACAATGAAGACCTTGAAAGTATATAAGTCAGGTTGACCTCTTAAAAGTCTACTTGAGGGTACACACTTTTTTCCATGACTTTTAAATTTTTTCATACTAGTCGGGAGCGCATGTTAGACACCTTCTTCTTTTTTTTATTTATTTATTTTTTTTTTAAACAAGTTAGACATGGTTTTAGAAATAAATAATGTGAATTTTTTAATAGTCAGAATTTCAAAATACTTTATTTTAAAAGCATAGCTTTGCTATTGCACTATAGTTAGTAAAATAAAACTCATCTTAAGAAATAAAAACTTAATTCACTTTCATCCTCATTAATTAATTTCTTGTCACATATAATCTCGCCATATGATTGAATAGGAGGAGGATTGTGAAAATCAACAATGTAGGACCTTGTAAGAGTTTACAAGAGGGGATACAAAAAATTACGAGTAGTCACGTACAACTGATAGAGACATGCGAGTGAGTCTACACAGCAAGGTCATCACCTAGTGTATGTCGTATCTTCTCTTCCACTAGTTAATTTTATTTACATAGACACTACACCACATGTGAGTTTATGAAACTAGTGGATAGGAAGGCGTTAGAGATACTGCATGCGTGTATTCATAATGGAGACACCCAATGTTTCAAGATCAAAATTCTAACTAATGACATGTTTGGACGACCAACGTGGCCAAGTACTGGTTGACACATTTGGTGCGTAAAGTGCAAAGCGTGACTAAGCGTTAAGTTCAAATTTCGAACTAGGCGCGTCACTTAGGCGAGCCATTTGCGCGCCATTTATTTTCTCCATTTTTTATCGACTTGTTACACGGAACCAGACTAGCAATAAAAATCAGCCAACTATCTGACTTCTTATGTGGAGTTAGTGTAAGACAATATATCATAACTCTTCTAGTAAGCAAAATTAATTTTGACTTGTTTTATTAATGAATCCTCAGTGGTATATGCTATCTATCATAATTCGTAATACAATTATTCTTTTACTTACAGGTTAGAGAGGAAGCAGTGTACATTAGAATGTTGCTAATGCCGTCTACAAGACATGATTCTCAAGCATCTCCCCCAGTTGTATGAGAAGTTTGGAGAAATTGGTAGCGACTGGAAAATATCTTAGTTAAACTTTAATTGGGTTGCTATGACTCATTTAATAAAATAACGCCACGTGTCCAATTTATATCCCAAAGTTATTCCCCTACACATTATTTGGAGATTTTTTCCCTCTAGTTTTTTTTTTCCTTCGCTTTTTTTTCTCTTACATTAATCTTGCTTTTAGAGAGCGATAATAGAGGTGAAGGAGAAGAAAGTGCACACTGGGAAAATTGAGAATAGTGATTTGTTTTCTTTTGGGTTTCTTCATGAAAAGCAATTGAGAAAAAGAAATAGAAGAGTTTCATTTGGGTACTTACCAAAAAACCGGCGGGGAGGGACTCAAGCCGTACTACCAATTCCAGGTGAGTATTGTGGGTTCTTGATGGGTAAAGGCGTACATAAAGTTGTAAGTGTGTGAAAAAAGGTGGGGAATTAATGGGTTGAAGGTTATGAATTGAGAAGTGGAAAGAAAAGTTGCTTAATATTGTATATGAATGTGTTGAGGTATTGAGGAAAGACTTTGCAGCTGGATTTTTGTATCTGTTGCTGGTTACTATGGTTGATGATGAAGGAATTTCATTGTCCCAGCAACAAGTTGCTGCCGGAAATGGCAACAAGCTTGTTGCCATTTCCGGCGCCTCCAAAGTTTTTTTTAAAAAAATTTTCATAGTATTTTTTTTTATATTTTTAGACTTTTTCTTCTTAAGTTTAAAAGTGTAAGGGATATAATGGTGATTTGACGAAAGTGTTAATGGAGAAAATGATGGAAACGGTCAAAAAAGACCATTTGTGTTAATTAATGAAAGGTTAGGGATCCAGCGGGTAGAAAAAAAAAAGATTGAGAACCTAGACTATAGTCGATACTAACTGCAAAGGTTGGGGATGAAATGTGAAATTAACCCTTGCTAGGATTGGAGTGAAGGGAGGCTGTCAAAGGGGAGGGAAAAGATACATTAGAGAAAGAAGCACGCTGGGAACTAGGAAGCTTACATGGCTGATTTCAGCTGAAAACAGGGAGAGAGATTCGATTACAGTTGATTTTGACAAGCAAATGAGATTATTGAGGGGATTCTTGGGATGGAAGTTGAAGATGAAATTTACATAAAACAAACTTGCCAAAAGTTAGAGGAAAAGAGGCTTTTGGGCAAATTTTGAGGGATAAAATTTGTCATAAATATAAATTTCTTGATGAAGAAAATCCATATCAAGTCATGGCATTGGTCTAGATTCAAAATGAAGTGGGATAAGTTGGTAAAGTCTAAAATGAGCTCAATTTGAGATGTAATAATGAAATGGCTAAAATTAAATAAGTTGGACTAATACTAATTTAAAATGAAATTTCTAAAGAAAAATTTAGACGAGTCCAAATTCACAAAGTTAAGTTAGCAAACTTTAAATTGATCTTTGGATATTATTTAAATATTACAAAAAATAGATTCGATTGATAGTTTAAAAAAATAATATGTTTGAACTATAAAGTTTGAACATTACTAAAACGGGATGTACTTTCTCAAACTTAGAAAATGTCTTGACTTGTGGAGCTTAAAATGAGTCATAGCCAATGGCGGAGACAGGGGAGGGCCTTCTTGCGCCCCGGCCTGTCTCCAAAGAAGCCTTGTAACAATATAAAAAAAAAAAATTTTTAAGGGCCAGCCTAGGGACATTTGAAATTGGGCTCGGGAGAACCAAATGGGCTGCTAGCTAGGTTTTTGTTGTAGCACTCAAAAAAAATAAAATGATAAAACTAAAACGGCCAGCCCAAGATGGAACTAAAGGAAAGGGAGCAGCAGAACGGAACAGAGTCGAAAGCAGAAGTAGCTTGGTGAAGGTAGGACTCAGAAGCTCTCGGTCCAAAGGTGCGCTGCCACCGTGTTCTAGCCGGTGACAATCTTGTTGGCCCAGGAGAGCGCCAGCGGTGAGGTTGGGGGTGGGGGGCAACGGGTTTAGCTTCAATCAGGTAAGTTTTATACTTTTATTCTAGCCCTAATTCCTAAATTGATATTTCCCTAATCTAAGCAAATAGCCAAATTACCTCGAAATTCCAAATTTGTAGAGAATTTAATTCACACATTAGATATACATAAATGGTTAATGGTTATGCAATGAGAATGGTTGCAATGAGAATGGTTGAATGTTATGCTTATATGGTTTAATACTTGAATTTCATATATAGTCATATAGAGAGCTTAAGTCTTTAAGAGCAAATAACTGATTTTTGTTGGTTGAAATCTTGAAGAAAATTAAGTTGTACTGTTGTAGTGAGTAGTGACATATGGCTGAAGATTGGAAATTGGAATTAGGAATAGATTACAAATTAACCATATATTCAAAGAAAAGAGTTCGAAAAATCTTATAAGGAAAAGAAGGGAAAGAAGAAGCAAGTTTATCTGTGATTTAAGAGAAGTTTCTGGTAGATTTTATTGAGGAAGCCTTCAATTGTTGCTATTTTTGGAGATCATCTATAGTTGGAAATTCCCATGTTCGTATCTTTCCCGCATTTTGCTGGTTTATCAAGGGTTTTATTGCCTCCGATCCGTTTCCTTATCCGGGTTTAATTTTTTTGTCAAATAAATGATAACAGTTGTGGGTTTTTGGTATAATGCAGGGTTTTTCCTACTCGAAAAATGTGAAAAAAATCAAAGTTTTTATTTATTTATTTTTTTCAAATACTGACATTGCAAAAGTTTTAATTTTCTGTATGAAATTCGATTCAGTTGTCCCTACATTGTGCTTGAATAATAATTGAGATATACATAGATGGTTAATGGTTATGCAATGAGAATGGTTGAATTTTATGCCTATATGGTTTAATACGTGAATTAAAACTTGAAGAAAATTAAGTTGTACCATTGTAGTGAGTAGTGACATATGGCTGAAGATGGAAATTGGAATTAGGAATAGATTACAAATTTTCAATAGACTTTGAATTTATGCTTTGATGATTGATGGATATTTGTTTGTATATGGTTTATCATTTGGCTTCTTGACTCGTTGGCTAGTTGATCATATTAATTTTTTCATTGTTAATAAGTGAATTATCTAAGGTAAAATAAGTTTTCTAATGGATTTTATTAAATACTTTGATTTTATAGAAGAACTTATGGCTAAAGTAAAAAATCGTAGGGTCCAACCAATGTTTTAGCCTATTTTGAGTCGTTACAAACTTTGTAACGCACTTGAGTTGAGTTTGCTTACTATTTTGGGGGGGGGGGGAGAGAGAGCTTATATGATTTTTCCCTTTTTTTTATTTAGTTTTCTATCCGGCTCCCCCCCACTTTTGTGTCCTGGCTGCGCCATTGGTCATAGCCACCCAGCTATAAAAAATTTTGATAAAAAATTTTCAAGTCGTAACAAATTTCTCCAAACTTCTCATACAATTGGGGAGCTGATTGAGAAACATATCTTGTAGACACCATTAGTGACACGCTCCACTCCCAGTACCTATAGCTTACTAGAAGCGTGACGTGCACAGACGATAAATTCTAACTAGAAGTGAGAATCTACCATCAAGGCTCTTAAACATCTTACTTATTTGAGAAAAT
>CAVNYN010201945.1:0-18310 GCA_963692815.1 Nyctanthes arbor-tristis
ATATGCAAGGAAGTCGAGTTTGTACAGTCTGTGATATGCAGTAGTTACTATTGTGTTGGTCATGTGGCAACATGTGTAATATGCGAGCGGGTGACATTAGTAAAGTCCGTGGTGTAGGGGAAACTCTGTCGAAATTTGTGCAAACGTTTTTATGCGGTGTTATAGCTTGAATTTTCTTTTATCCAGTTTGTGAGAACTAAAACAACTAGTCCCTTTTTTTAGAGGACTAATTGATGGCAAAATGATGGATAATATACAACTTGCCCCGGATTGCTTGGGCATCCGCACACAAACATCACTCGGCAGAGTAGCAACGTGGTAAGTGTGTTTACGTAGAACAAGTGACACATTATTAGAGGCCATATAAACTAGGTGATTTAACATACGGCATGCCTTAACTTGTGGGCAAACATGACTACTTTGGATCGCCCTCATTAGACCGATGCCACTATAGTGCCCGTGATAACCTAAATAAAGTCGGGTTCTTAAGAAAGTTGATATTCATAAACAATAAGTGCAAGGCGGTGTACCCCGGGCCCAAAATCCACCATTTTCCCCATCACTTCATCCATGCCGTGCTCTTCCGATCTGTCACGGCATGGATTTGTTATGGTCTGAACAAACTCGAAGTGCCTTCGAAACTTGGCCGTTGTGACAACACCAGGAAATGTTGCATGTCGTTATTAGGACTACCCAATATGGCATGGATCCGAAATGGCAGGTGCTAACCGGGTCAGAGGCGCGAGTCGCAGTGGGGTCCAGACAGGAGGCCATGCCAATACGGGGGGTGCACCCCCGGCCCCAAAAAACATGGTGTTTTCACTATCACTGCATGCATGCCGTTATACTGCTCCTGTAACGGCATATATCCGTTATGGCCGTAACGAAGTCGAAACGTCTTAACACTTGAGAGACATGATATAATTGTGTTCCCTTGCGTATGAATATGGTGTTTTACGAGAACTTGGATGAGCAAAAGGTGAGATGTGGTCAACTTGCCGCGACACATGGCGCAACTTTGCTAGTAAGCAGTGTTTAACACTTTATATGAACGACGCGGCCCTATGCTGGGTTAGAGGCGTGGATCGTAGTGGGGTTCAGTCGGGAGGCCATGCCAACACGGTGAGCACACCCCCCCCACTCCAAAATCCATGTGTTTTCGCTATCACTGCATGCATGTCGTTATACTGCTCATGTAATGGCATATATTCGGTATGGTCTTAACGAAGTCGAAACGTCTTGACACTTGAACGACATGATATAATCGTGTTCCCTTGCATATGAACATGGCATTTTCGCTGTCACTACATGTATGCCATTATACTACTCCTATAACAGCATATATCCATTATGGTCGTAACGAAGTCGAAACATCCTGACACTCTAGAGACATGATATAATCGCGTTCCCTTGTGTATGAACGTTGTTTTACGAGAACATGGATGAGCGAATGGTGACTTGTGGTCACCACTTGCCGCGACGCGGGCCGCAACGCACTAGTAAGTAGGGTTTAACACTTTATATGAATGAAATTCCCCTCGCTGGATCAGAGGTGTGGATCATAATGGGGTTCATCTGGGAGGCCATGCCACTACAAGGAGATGAACCCCCCAGCCCAAAATCCACCATTGTCCCTGTCACTGTATGCACGCCGTTATACTGCCCCTATAACGGCATATATCCGTTATGGGCAACGAAGACGAAACGTCTTGACACTTGAAAGACACCATATCATCATGTTCCCTTGTGTATACATGGGGTTTTATGAGAACTTGGATGAGCAAAAGGTGATTTGTGGTCAACAATTGTCGCGATACGGGACGCAACGCACTAGTAAGTAGTGTTTATCACTATATATATGGATTCATTATGGCCCTACGCTGGGCACAGAGGTGTGGATCGAAGTGAATTATGGACAACATTCCAAGAGTGCCCCAGTTTAGGAGAATACGGATCATTTTAGGTCAAATTACAAAGTTCAGGGTCAAACGAAACAATTTCACAGTTGGCTAGAACTTAGATAAGTATCTCAAAAATAGTCGTTCGCTTCAACACTAGGTAAAGATGCAATAAGGCCCAAAATACAAGTGCTGCTTCTCTTCAACACAACAAATTGTGCGACAACATTACAAGGCAACCAACACGCATTCGTAAGTTTAAACCGAACTATCCGAAGAACTCGCTTCCTGAGAAACCCCCTATGCATTCTTCTAAAGTATTACTATCGATTGTTGGGTCAACATGGTCGTGCTGGCTGGGGAGGACGTCATTGGGCTCGAGCATCATGGTAGGTAGATATGGCTCAACGTACACGTCAGCCCTGTGCGACAAACAGAAAGCATTACGATGATACGATAAATATGCATTAACAAATAAACTGCCGTGAACAATGTGATGGCTATATATTACTAAATAAAATGACAACCACAAGTGCCAGATATGCAAAACTAACTAAACTGACCTCGGTTGTGCATGCTCACACGTACGACGATCATGGCCCACTGCCTTACATGCCCCGCAACGCCGCACGGCCTGCGACAAGGCCTTCTCTTGAGCAGGCTTCAACCACTTGTTCCCCCATTTGCTTTTTATTGGTTGTGGGTCACGTATGGAAACTGCTGGTCGTGTTTCATCCCGAATGCTCAATTCTTGCTCGTCCACAGGGCCGTCATTGGGGTCGGGTATTGTCGGATACACCTCATCAAATATCTGCTCAAGTATAAAAGTGCCATCCTCCATCAAAGCTGCTTTCTCAATTAGTTTGCAATACTTCTCGGCCAACTGACGGGAGCGCTCCACGAATCCCTAGACCTTATCTTGACATGAGGTTTGACTTAGCGTCCTTTGCCCATCGACGTAGTATGTACTTCTCCGATAACTGTTTAAACTGCTTGATCTGCATTAATAGCAAGCACAACAATTTATATTTTGATCCAATTGAAGTAAGTTTTTATACGTACCCTTGACCAAAAAAAAAAAAAGGTAAACACTGAATTGGTAAAATAACTTCTCCAGCATCCAATATAGCACGTATCTGCATGGAATCCCTTCAGACTCGAACTTACGGCAACTGCACGCCGCATATTCATTAGCAACATCATATGTGACCTAGCGCTTCCGATCGGGGACTTTCCCCGCATCGTACGGGCTAACCTCGTAGATCCGGGCCTCCTGTGTGCTATCCTTAAGTGAGCAGACGTACGATTGACAGCTATGCAACTCTGCCAAAAATATCTTGAAATTAGAGATCGGAAGAGCGTCGTGTAGGCCTTTCCATGAGAATGCCTGCAGTTGTCACAATTCTTTCATTCACGTCAACGTGATCGGCCTGAAGCTCCAAGTGTCTCTGCCTCCCCAATGCTCTCTTGAACCTCGTACAGAGATCATTCAGTGAGCACCCAGGGCTCAAGTACCTCTTGAAAAATGCATGAGTGCTCTCAGCACGCTGCGAACTAGTCATTCCAGCAGAGAAATCACTCTTGAGAAAGGTCGGTACCCACTGCTCTCTTAGCTCATACATATCACCCAACCATTTATTCTCCCCAAGTGGGGTGGTTAACATCAATTCGGCCCAATGGGTCTCAAACTCAACTGCTGACTTGGAGCTCCAAATGTAACCCCTCAACTTGTTGACATGCTCCTTATGCGCTACAAGACACAGTTTCTCTGGAAACTTTGCTAAGATATGCCAAATACACAAGCAGTGAATTGTGCTTGGGAACACCAGTCTGACTTCCGTGGCTATCGCATTGTCCTTATCAGTAATTATCATCTTCGGATGGAGATGTCCAGGCACACAATCTACAAATTTTTCAAATAGCCAGGCAAAGGAGTCTTTGTTCTAATTAGTGAGGACCCCAACAAATGGGCAAAACCACAGGCATACTTGGTTGTTAACGCCAACAAATGGGCAAAACCACATCCCGTATTTTTTCGTATTGAAAGTGCTATCGAAAATAATGCGTCCCCAAAATAGGCATATGCGTTACGCGATCCGACATCAGCCCAGAAGCACCGTACTAGTTCATCCTTTCCCGTTGTCTCATAGGCGTAGTAGAAATTTTTATTAATCTGCTTTTCCGACACGAAATGGTCTATCACTGTTTCTACATCATGGCCCACAATTGCTGCCCGTACATCTCGTATATGGTTCCTTATGTCTCTCTCAAGGCAACCAACTGACGATGCCCCTCCAGAGTCGACCTTTAAAAGTCTATGTAGATCGGATGTGGACAAGTTTACATTAGAGAACTGTTGACTAAGTGTCTTCTTTGCTGCTGAGACTTCCCGGTGCGATCGCAGTAAGTGAACTATCTTTGGTGTAGCAAGTGGATGGTTATGTGCTGGCAAAAACTTGCTGACTGACCACTCGTCTCCGTCTTTGTTTAGGCGGACTCCCATTCGCGCTTGACATCCGGTTCTAATATCACCACAGGTCCGTTTCCCGGACCGTTCAACCATATGCTTGAACTTGTTCTGCCACCGCATATCTTTTTGCCCTTCCTTATTACAGAAAAATGTTTTACACGCATATTCTTGTTGCGCATTCCTTTTGCAACTCCCAATCCAGACACTGAACCCCGCTTGCCGTGCATATTCATTGTAGAACGAATATCCATTGTCCGCCAATGGAAATTGTTGCCCAACACGTGGTACTGCCGCTTCAGGCACTTCCGGAACATATAGCTCATCATATTTATCATACTCCATTTCTACACAACAAATATATACGTATTAGTGACTCAATTTAAAGCACTAGTAAGTCAAAGTAATTATTTAATACCCTTTGTGCTCATTATCTCGTACTCAACGCACACCGTGAACTTTTACACTTGTAGTTACAAACTCATTTCTACCTGGTTCTTAACTTATGACTCAAAGTGGATGCAAGAAGAAGTATAAACACAGGATAACTATGCATGTCATACGTACATTTAAAATTATTGAACCAATCATCCGTGTGACCGAATTGAGGCCTTTTTCATTCTCGAAGTTTAATGTCGATCTAGAACGCGTAATAGTTTAATGTCGATCAAACTATGCATTTAGCCCCACCCCAGTTATTTTAAGCCGTGTGTCACGTACATGGTTCATTACTCACGTCCTCTGCGTTAGGCGGCTGTGGTTCTTAAGACTTCAAGATATATAAGATGTCATGAAGTTAGGAAGAATCACAATAAGATTTCTTTAATGGCCAAAAGGAGAATATGCAACACTCGACCAAAGTTAAGCAAATTTCAAGGTCATCGTAACCACCTATATTTTCCTTTAAACATCATATTGAATAAAGAATTTACTACTGCATATTTTAATGGGTTGTTAGACTTATATATTGCTCATTTTCAAATGAGATGGCCACAGACCAAATTTCATGAGTGAGGTAATATTACATGAGTACTTGAGATTCAATAGGCATTGGGTCATTTTGGAGATTCTATAAAGTATATTGGAAACATTTGCATGCACATATAAGAGTGAATTATTAGATTTATCAGTATTTACAATTGGATATTAATGTTCATTTTGTACGTTTAATGTTACACGTTTCAACAAAAGAATGTTTTCGGAGATAATGTTTTCGGAGATATATATATATATATATACACACCTTTATATACATGAATGAAATATGCTTAAGTATTCGGGTTCAGGGGCATTCTCAAATTTGGAAATATAAATTTGGAGTCGTTTTGGAGTTTTGCATAATGTAAAGGCTTGAAGTGTATACACACACCAATCTCATCAATTCTAAACATATCAATTTTAGATATTAATTACTATATATGGTATATTATAATATAAACAATATACACGCACTTTACATAAATAATAATGTGAAGATATTTTTATTAGAATGCATGGATTTCCAGATGCACAATAGACATTCTTTCACAAAAAATGTTAGCATTTACTTCTCTGACTTATTGACCATGCATAATCTTAGTTTCACTTTAAAAATATTTATGAATTTGTAAGGGCTCCTCTCTAGAGGTATCCCTACTTTCCCTAGTTAATAAACCAAGAGAACATTTTAGTAGGAATGTTGATCTTTTTAGTCCAGTATCAGTTATCATTACTTTTCCTACTTTCTAAGTGGTTCTTGCACCGTGCTTGTATCACATGCTAGCCATCTACAACACTACTCCTAACTGAAGCAACCGTCTCCTACCAATCATTTCTGTGCAATGAATGTCAAATAGTACAAATTTAATCCAATGCCAAAAAGACAATTATTGTTCTACTTTTGGAAGCTTCTTCCTCTTCTTCTTTTACGTTCTTCATAGGACCAATTTGATTTTCAATTTCTAAGAGGACTAGTTTATGTAAAAGTTGTTCATTTCGTGATATCTCTAGTTAATACTAATTTTGCTTATCCATTTCGGAGTTCTATTAAGGTTTATTTTTTTATCAAATATACTAAAATAGGACTGAAAAATCACTCTTGCCATTTTTTTGGCCTCCAACCGGATTCGAAGCAAGTTAAATGAAGTATTTCCAATACAAATTTGTTATCCTTTCATGATATGCCAATATTCCATTTATCTAGTGCCAACATTCAACAAACTGTTGCCCAAACTGTGGAAACAAAAAATTTCTGTCTACACAAGTATCAAATCCTAAATTATTCTAGTCAAATCATGCTAAAAGAAATCGAGGTTAGGCACTCGAGTTGGAAATGCTCAACGGTGAACACTTGAACAAAGCAAGTGAAATAATAATGATGATAATAATAATAATAGTTGTGGTAGTAGTAGTAGTAGTAGTAGTAGTAGTAGTAGTAGTAGTAGTAGTAGTAGTAGTAGTAGTAATAGTAGCACATCAATAGATTTCATCATCTTTGAAGCAATACGGTTTATCAAAACATAAAGAATTTTTCCAATCCTAGAACCAATCCAACTTATCTCCATATCTAGAAAAAGGAAAAATGCAAAACATAAAGCATTATGCACATCTTGGAGAGAGATATAAACAGTATATGTAGAAGTCGAAAACAAAGAAAACACAGAGAAAATAAACTTCCGAACAAAATCATGAACATAATAAAATATGTTTGAAGTGTAGAGTAACTCTAAATAAATCAGTTGTTTGATACCTATATCTCATACAGATACGTAGGGCAGTAATTTTAATGTTAACAAACCAATTTGTCCATTCCAACTTCCAATACTTTAAACTTCAAACTAGATGAATCATACTAATATATTAATAAGAAAGAGAGATTCAAGTGTCAATCACTTCATAAAATTCCAAACCAATCATGTTTGTTAAAAGGTAACCCAATTCATATTCCATTTTCATCCGAAAAAAATTTGGTTCAAGTAGCTGTGAATTCCAATACTTGCTCATCCCATTAACGTAACCCAATATATATGTATATTCTATATATTCACAATACTCAAACCAAGAACAAATGAGAACCATAAAGAATTCTTATTGAAGCTAAAATTAATTAAACCTGTCGGTTATGCAACTCAAAGTTTAAGTATTATGCTACTTATTAATTGATCTAGTCTTAGTTCAATTCATCTATGGTGGATTTTTTTTTTTTAAAGATAAGTTTTATTCCATAAACGAAGAGTACAATGAACTCCGTGGAGGGTTAACGTCCCAGCCACTCTAAACATATTACACTAAGAGCCAAAAGACAACGCACAATGAAAAAGATCCAAAAGTAGAGGATCAACAGCAACAAACAGAGATAGAGACAGCAACCCCAAAATCCCAACAAAGAAAAAGGATGTAGAGGCTCCAAGATAATGTATCCAGCCATCATACAAAGAACTTCATCAGCACTTGGAAATTTTCCAACAAAAACTTCTAGAAAATCCATCATGAACATCTCCAACAGAAAACAGCAGAAAAAAGACCAGCAACTACCCGTACGTCTAATCAAAGTAAATCTTTTATTATTATCGTTAGTGGATATCTTGAACTTTAACTAACTATAGCAACAACAATGGAAATAACCACTTTTATTTTGTTCTTTTTGAAGTTTAACACTTTTACCAACATCTTCAATAAAGCATTCCTTCTATTACCAAACTTCATTATGGCATATGTAAAAAAATATAGATGCTATCCAAGAGTGTTTCACAAAATAGCACTCTAGTTCTAGAAAAACTGTTATAAGAATGGAAAAACTGTTACTGACATTAAATTCAATAGCATTCGTAGGAATGTTGCAATAGAATTAGAAAAAAATAGATTTCGTTACTCACACCGAACCCCCTATTATTACACCAACTAGCTAGGTTTTACTACATTCAAACTATCCTCCGAGCACTTCCTGAATTAGGCTAACTAGACTTTCTCACTTTTTGGTGGTGAGTTTTGCAATACCCAAAGTTCTATGTTTATAGAGCTTTCCGCCGTTGTTAACACTTTGAATATAGTTATCACTAACTTGAACTTATCTTTGTTACAACTAATAGTTGCTAGACACTAATTAAGAGAGTTCAAAAAATCGAATTGCGTTCTTCTTTCAAATCCAATTTGAAATATTAATCTTTAATAATTCAAGAGCTCAAATCCATTTTAACTTTTTAAAAACAATACTTAGAAGGCATGATGAAATGAAAATATATGACTCAACTTGATTGTAATTTATTACATCACACTTCATCAATTTACATAAAAGGGCCATCTTTTACATAATTAAGCTTGCAAGTTTCAAATGCTAAAAGAATGTTGAAATCATGTAAATTTAAAATGCCCTTTTATTTGTTCTTATGGTAGATATATGGCGAAGTTTTAATCAAGTTAAATCGACAAGAAGTAGATTCAAAGACAAATTTGTGATCTTCAAACAAATAATCTAAGAAAGATTGCCCAAGAAATTTGAATGTTTGTTCGATTGTCTCTTCAAAATTGTACTTTCATATATTCCTTTGTTGGATTGTTGGATGAATAATTAAATATCCCATTTGCAGAAATAAAATATAAATAAAAAATGATACAAAATGCACGAGTAAAATTTGTACACAGTAAAATTCTCGTTAGAGTTAAGAAAACTATTAATTACTGCAAGCGCGTTACTATAAATAAAAGTTAAGTAGGGTAAATTTATCGGATGAAATGTGTGTTTGTACCAATTTATTTTTAGACTTCTTCGTAGCTCTTATCTTTCTCTTTTTTGACAATTTCAGATTCCTCACTTCAAAGTTTTGTTATTCAATACATCCTTTGTCATCAATTTATCTACAATTTATACATTTTTAAAGGGCATTTTCAGGCCCCCCCAATGTTTAATTACAAATAATAATAAGAAGATGAGGTCCAAAATAATTATAATTACAAAAAACCAAAACAACCTTCTTGAACATAACAAGTATGCAGTGAGAATTGTAGGGAAAGCTGGTAACTTATCGGTTTTGAAGCTCACAGTGGGGGGCTTCCGGAATGTCTACGCCATTTCGCCCAAATCACCATCGGAAAATAACAAGAAAAGAACGGTCGAACGTCAATAGGTCAACTAATACTCTCGGGCAGCAAGAATTAATGAAAAAAAGGCGAATCAAATTCTCGGACCCGAAACTTACCCTTTCGCGGCTGTCGTAATGGAGGGCGCGTGCTCGATAGCTGGGTCGTCTCATCCGCGGCTCGCCGGTGGCCTCCTCAGTCGGCCGGAAATTTTTTGGGTGCGGGGTGTTGGTTGGGGAGGAAGAGAGAGAGAGAGACAGGGGGGAGGCGGGACGGGTTAAGGAGGGAGGGGAAGGGTTCGTGGGTTTGGGACAGAAATTAGGGATTCAAATTTTGGTTTTTTGACTTTTTTCGCCCTAACTTACCCAGTCACCAAACGTTAGCGCCACCTCAGCCTCCCACGGTGTAACTCCGTGCGGGTGAACAAAACCGACCGCCAACCACCTAGGATAGTTTCGCAACACGTATGGTGGGAAATGGGCACTTGGTAGTATGAGCCCCCTTTAATTTCTTGAAAGTATATGCAAGCTAAATATCATGTTACACAGTATAAAACTAGCATATGCCCTTTTGGGATTTTGTGGATGACTTCAACATAGACTTAGCAAGAAATGTCTTTTTCTGACGGCAAAACCACCATTTCAAACAAGTGATACCATATATTTTCTCATTCAAAATAGTTTAGGGAGCCCAATAGAGAGCTGATGATAAAACAAAATTGGTATAAGGTCCCCAAGTGCATAAAATTTACAGGGTCGTAAGCAATATGTACAAAGACATCACAAAATTCTCCAGAAAGTAAAAAACCTCTAAATAAGTCGTCTTGAATCACAACATATACACATGACATAACATAAACACATAGAATCTTGCTAAACTTTTGCCCAAACTGAGAAGAACAGCATTGCATATTTTCTATCTACGTACATTTCTGCACAGACATAATCAGTGTTCAGATTTTCAGTTCATTTGTCTCTCACTCTTCTGGTTTGACTTTGGTTGCCTGTTCTACGCTGTACACTGCTGGCTCATTTTGAGTCTGAACGGTATCATCCTTATTGTCCTTGGCCTGTAAAGATTTAGTGCCAGAAAAGGCTTCTGTCTGACTGATATCATTGACCTTAGTCTTGAAAGAGTCATTGCCAGAAGTCACCGCACTGGAAGCAACTGAACCTGGAATAACTAAACCAGTAGCCCCGAGTGAGAGATCCATTGATGATCGCAGAGACGAATCATCAGAAGATTCATTCTGTGAAGCTGTTTCAGCATCCGATGGTGTGGATCCCAAGTCAGTATTAAACTTCCTTGATCCTTTCCGTGAAAGTGCATACCTCAAGCTTTTGGCACCATGCTTCAAAATGCTCTTAGCCATATCCTTTGCATGCGCTTGTGGGCTTTCCCACCCACTTTCTACCTGATTCTCTTTCTCATCATCTTTTGGAGCTTTTGCAGGGTACGGAGGAGCCATGGTGTCATCTATTATCAATTTCACTCCAGTTTCCTTGTTATTTAAGGCCCCAATATTAAAGTAAGGAGATGGTTCAGGCTCAACACAACTGGATTTGTCCTCAGTTCTAGGGGTTTTCGGAGTTTTTGGACTCCTGTGAAACACAGAGCCGATCTTACGGAAACCCCTCCTTATCGGATTTATGGAATGTGGTTTACCATCCACACTCTCGTCAGTGCTACTGGAGGTTGATGCTCGGGAGCCAACGAGATCACCACCCTCAGCCTGAAGTTGACCGTCAAGGTGATGAGTTTCACGGGGCTTGCTCTTCGCCTGCCGTGGCTCCCACATTTGGCTAACCTCAGCACCTGGTTGATGAATCCAAATTCCAGTCCCCTGTTGCCCTTCAATGTTAATTGGCTCGAACTTATCTGCAGCTTTCGATGAGTTTTCAGATGATCCCAACGAAGAAACTCTCTGAGCACCATCAGCTGCCAATGAATTCCCCTTGTGCTCATTGTCAAGAAGCCCCGCATCACATGTATTTTCTGAACCCTCCTGCAAACAATCAACAACTTCAGCATATGAAAAAAAAAAAAAAGCAAATTTTTCCTTTTGACAATAAACCTACGTGGAGCAACATTGCAGAATAACACTTGCATCCCAACTAATTCCGGAACAATAACTTTCTGCCATGCTCTAATTAGGTGCAGACTCTGTGTCATCACCTAAAAATTGAACTTCCATGGAGTTTGATTTTGACAGCCAACCCCATGCATTTACAATTTTTTATTATGCGATAGACATCATCAGGTTCCACTAGAAAATAATGTTGTAGGGTAGCGCTTAATGGCGAGTTCTTGCTCACGTAATTTCAAGAATATAGACAAGCTATGCAAGTCATCCAATTTACGAATGCCCAAGCTCACTCCAGTCTAATCCTTTAAAAAAAATTCATTGACAAGCTTTTATGGCTAAATCCTTCACCTCTCTTCAGAAGGTTTCTTGACCATTAAATTTAAGAATGTATGACGATACATGCAAACCAGAAAACAGTGCATTGCCTTGTGCTCTCTCTACTCTATATAATCTGCCGCTTTCCTCTTGCTTCAAGGAGTCCTAAATAATCATACAACACAACTCATTTGCTGTCTGATCCATTTCGTTTTGCTTTACCGATTAGAAATTTATCTTGTGATCAACATGCAGTCACACACTACACGCAAATACAAATCAATTAAACATATAAGCTTAAGGAAATATGTGTATTCAACAACCAGAATGAATACCAGCCATTTTCTCTGCTATATGCTTGCAAAACCAGTATTGATTAAACAAACACTTTCCAGAACTTGGGGTTCCAAAATCAAGAGAAATAGGGGGCAGTCTTCCAAGAGAATATCAGGCATCTAAGCATTTGCATTATAATTCATTGCGCGTGCAAATAAATAAACAGAAGATACCTTCTTATTGACTTCGGAAACAGTTACAGCGAGATGCACTCTTCCCATTTTTATTTTCCGAAGGGACAACCACATGTCGCGCCTCTGCCCATCCTTAAAGTCATTGATGTTAACGGAACAATCCCTGCACCATTGAATAATTAGTTTGGAGTAGGTAGGGTAATTGGCAAAAAAAGGTCCCTACCTTTGGACTCTCTTGTGCAATTGGCCCTCACATATGTACAATTTCCCCTACCTTCATCATTTATTAGCACAAATCATCCTTAAGGCTAAATTCATCCCAAATTACAAGGGCATTTTTTGTCCACTTATACTTCAAGATTTAAAAGGATTCAAAGAAAGTCATGATCTAACTTAAATTATTGAATAAACAAATATTAATGACCTAATTAGAATAATTAATTGAACAAAGATTTAAAATAAAAAAGTTTTCTAAAAAAATTACTTATTTTTCTTACTTATTAGTTATTTCGATTAGTTATTAGTTGCACCAAAAAACTGCTTGAATTAGTCACAATTCATTTATTTTCTCTTTTTTATTTTCAGACATTTTTTATTTTTATTTTTATTTTTTTTAAAACAATACTCATTATTTTGGAACCTAATTTGCATAATTTTCATGTCATAGTATAATTAGAATAAAATACCCGTGTAATTAGTGATGAATTTAGCGTCAAGGATGGTTTCTGCTAATAAGACATGAAAGTAGGGGTGAAATAGCCAAAAATTCAAAGGTAGGGACTAATTGCACAAAAGTGTTCAAAGCTAGGGACTTTTTTTAGCAATTACCCCTTAAGAGTAAATACCAAAAAGTCAACAACAACAATAATAATAAATAAAATAACAATAACAATAAATAAAAAGGAGGCTAGAACCGTGAATTGGAACTTCTAAACAGCGTGTTCTGGGAAATGCAGAAGTAAAGTAATATAGCCTTTGCTGCTAGTATAATCTCAATGACTCAAAATACAAAATGATAATAATAATTATTTAGATATATATAAAAAATAAAAATTAAAAAAAATTGCAATTGGACAATTAGTGCTTATATTTTTCAAGAAAGCAATGTTTTGATGTATGGAATGTTAGTATTTACAGAACTGCTAAGTAAAAGCAGGACAAGTTTTTCTGCAATTGATAGGAGTACTAAGTTTTAGCTCATTAAAGAAAGCCCTTTAAGTAGACATGTCAATTAGCGTTAAGTCAGCCAAAATAAGGGAAGCTTCCAGAGATGAGTTGAGTAGAAGTACCTTTCCTAATTGCTAACTTCATATATGGACAAACTAATTAAAATGAATCCAAGGTACGAACAGAATTTCCAAAATTTGTCATTGCACGGTGAAGATACGAAAGCAAACATGAACATACCCCAATACGTCATCAAAAGACAAACGGTCCTTATCACGAACTTCAATGATGAGCACATTTGGTGATTCCCACGTACAGATAGGGATCTTGAACTCCTCATACCATTTTGGAAATAAGGTTTTCTTTTGAGTCCTAGTCCTAAATTTGTAAGGGCCAACCTGTCCCTTTACATATGGATCAGCCAACCCTGAGAATAACTGCCAATTACAATCGCATAAAGATCTGGCGTATTAGTACCTAAGTGATTTGCACTAACCATTTAAGTCCGATGGCTTCATGTCAGCTGCTTCAAGAACTTCCACTATAGCATAGGCAATAGGCTCCTTGGCATCAATTGAGAACCAATTTTCTATCATATAAAAGAGGGGGGAAATCAATGAAGGGGAAAAGGCGTTAATTAGTTCAAACACGTGCAATGAGTAATGCTATTTATCTAATGCCTATTTGATTCAATTTATGGCAATTGATTTATAAAGAGAAATTATAAAGAGGTGAAATAAGTGGTGTAGATTTAATAGAAGTTTGAAATTTGTGGTTATAAATGAGTAGGTGTCAAATCAGTAGTCAAAATCAGTGGTAAGTGAGATTATAATGTATTTTGATAAAGAGGATCAAACAGGGGCCTAGACTGGAGACCAGCATTACTACATTAGGGGATGGGGGAATATGCATAAATACACGAGAGCATTGATTTGTTGAACAACTAATAAGGAAGTGACAACTAGACTATCAACATTATTATCCAATTGGGCATTGTTAATTAAAATTGTCGTCTAGTAACTGAACAAAAGAGAATGACATTCAGAAAGTCCCAAAGAAAGCACATGCAATTCAAATGGTCTTTTTCTAGGTTATCAACATCTTTAGGTGCAAACTGGATAAAGAGAAACAAAGAAAAAAGAAAAGGAATACAACATATCATCATCATCATTACCTATTTCACTTTGGCTCGTTTTACATGTTAAAGACACCAACGGGTAAAAAGTTTAAATTTAGGCTACATAATGACCAGATATTGCTAATTGCTCATGGTGGAAAATGTTCTATGTATGGTAAGGTTTAGAAAGACAAGTATCTATGTCCACCAACTGACACATTATACTTGTGCAGAGTGAAGATTCTGATCAGGGTTGTGACCTGAGAATTGTGTGATTTAATTTTCACTTTGTGCGATGGTTGGCAATGTTGCATTTTGGGGAGATATTGTTAAACCTGTTCATATGCTGAGGAAAAATTAGAAGTAATGGCACCTAGGAACACTCCTCTCAACTTATTCTGGGGAATTCCAATTATAAGGAACACACAAATAGCCATAAGCAGGGATCAAGGGGTTAGCCTAGTAGATAAAGGCTTAACCCCTTACCAGAACTATCCTGGTTCGAATCCCATCCGATGTGTCCCTTCCCTTTGTAATCAAAAAAAGGAAATGGCCATAAGCACATCCTTTTGAAATCAGAAGTTAATCTCAAAGTATGGAATAAACAGTCTTCAATTCGAGAGAAAAAGCACCAAAAACTATGGCTTCCCCAACCACATGCCAATGACTAACTGCGTACCTCCCAATCATACATTTTTTGTTAACACCTCTCTCTGTTCTCTTCAGTGACTTAATAACTCACTTACGAGACCTAAGTATATTTTGCACCTCGCTAAACTTGTATCAAGTAATCAAAGCCTCATAACTGCTATTCCAGAATATATATTCATGATTCAAATCATTGCCGACGCATCCTGACATATAGTAACAGTAGGAATATTGATCTCAAGCCACTACAATTCTACATGACAGTATCTAAAAGCAGTCATATCAGGCACTCAAATCTCTAATCTCATGCCACCTTTCGGTAATCCGGAAAAATAGTTGGCATGCTCTTACAGTTTTTTCGTAATTGATTGATGTTAAGTTAACTATCAGAACATCTTGAGTTTTTGGCAGAATAAATGAAATTTTTGTTTATCCATATTTACCTCTTAGCTCTATTTGGCTTGCTGTAAACTTCACTAAAATTCAGACCCACAGACAGCAAGGCAAGGTCCATTTAGACCTTCTGCCAGTTTTAACGGGATCAAAATAAATAATGTTTTTCTATGATCTTTAACAGCATTAGAACTCCATTGGAGAGCCTAATTCTCCTGTATTACACTTCTGTAACATAATCAGCACTTTTCCCAGATATATTACAAGTTTCTTAAATTATATAAATAGAAACTGGTGGATAAGGGCGGATTAGTTATGGATCTTTTGAAACGTGTGGATAAACAATATGTTTGATCAACTTAAAATACAAAGTGAACATTATACTTTGCGAAACATGGTTTTAGACTCTCCCACAAGAACACTTTTATGGTTTCTATTACGAGGCCTCCACTTTTCCTTTTTGACTATTATCAACCACATTATTGCTTAATTGATCAGTCTCACACGAAGGAAAGTTTTATCACATAGAACAGGGCTTACTTACATAACTCATATAAACTTGTAATGGGTTTCAGAACAAATCACATCAGATAAACACAGCTAAATTTGAAAATCAAGATTAAGTAGAAGTTATAACCTTGTTGAGGTGAAGCAAATTTCTCAACATCAACCACCAGCATATTGGGCTGCCAGATGACAAAGAATTAGCTATAAAAGCATTTAACAGAATGCTTCTTGCTTTACAAACTGACATCTATCTATGCCTATTATAAGTTGAAGACGAATACATGATAAAACAAGTAAACATAGAAAAATGAACATACAAGATAACTACACGTCTACCGGGATCTAGGCTAGTAATCTCACCTGCACTAGAGTTTGCTCGAATGCAAGGGACAGAAGTTTATCCTAATCAAGAAAAAAGATATTATGCAATTAATTAGGCACACCGATACATAGAGAAAGGAGGAATTTTAATTCATCATTCTTTTCTTCAGGTGACAGTTGGGGTCAGGCAGCAGAGGAGAGAGAAAGAAAGGAGGACATCTTATTGTGATTATCACAGCATATACTTACTATCCATCCAGCTATTCCAGGAAGTTCGGTAACATCAAGGCCATGAGAGAATATAGGCTTCACGGTCATCTGAAAATATGGCGGCTCAGAAAAGCATACCCGTAAACGTCCAAGAAACGGCCAGTAGGGAAGAAACTTCACCCCAACCAAGACCTACAATAAAGGCTGAACTATATCATTCTTACTGTATGGGCGGGAAAAATGCTACTGCTTGGCAATCAGTGGCTAGAAATGAAATAAGGAAATACTCGTCAATCACTGAAGCTAGAGTAGAAATCATCTTAAAATTGGAGCACAAAGGCTATCAAATGTCAAAATACTTCTGCAAATAAACATCTCAAAATCCAATCAAGCAACAACAATAACAAGATGAACTTCTCATCCAAAAGATATACATTTTCGACCAATTTAATATGCATTGTAATCTTAGTTTCACAATAAGCAACATAGGACCGATAATATGTTCTAATAATATATAGAGCTTGATGCACCAACTGAAGTAGTCTTCACAACATGACAAATTTTCTCTTACCTTTCCTTCGACATGCATGCCTAACAAATGCAACTTTGCACGCATTCCTAAACCCAATCTTTTCCTCAGTTTCACCGCAATTATCGCACTCATATCATCTGCAGTACGGAAGTTCATTCCTAATTCCAACACCTACAGTTAGAGGATATATATTAAAATTACAGTCCCAAAGTGTATCCATGCATAGCGTTTAAAAGTGATAGTGTATGTGTACTCAGATCACTGTTTCTAGTGACCTCAGCATACCAAGTGATCATCTCCATTTGATTCTGGAAGCACCCTCATTTCAGTGAATATCGGCGGCGATCTTCCCAAGTACAACTGCTGAATCGCAGCGTCTTTCTGCATACATAAAATTTGATTTCCATTAATTACAAACAGAAAAAAGTTGAGCCTAGTACCAGATTTTAACAAGAGCCTTGTAAGCCATAAACCATCCCAATGACCATTTACTTAAATTCCAAAGACGCGACATTGGACAGAAACTACAGGCATAATCTAGCATTGACGTCTTCCAGAAATGATGTTAATAATCAATTAAAAATGATCAATATACTGGACTTTAACTCATACCACAGTCCAAGGTTTATATTTTTGTAAGAACCATGGAACAATTGGGAGAAGAATTTTCTGAGAAACTATATCTTCCATACAGACAAGCCAGATCTTTTCAATAGCATGGTTCAACCACCTCACAGTTTCTGAATCCGAGAGCACCTACCATAAAATAAACAAATAAAATCCAATCAAAAAGGCTTCCACTTAACTCATATGAAGAAGAAAAAGAGAAAAAGAACTACTCAACAATGTCCTATTGATAAAGATTGTCCAACGAATCAAATTCACAGCTACTTTTCTTCTTCTTTCCTTCATTCACTCCGCCCTCTCTTGAATTACCCACCCACCCACACACCAAATAAAACTGCAGATTCTATAAAAATTTGACAGTTGACTTTTAGAAAGCTGCAAGATTTACGAGATGAAGGACGGCAATGAATAAAAAGATAAAACCTAGCAAAAGAATCTTGTACCCGTCTTTGATTGGATTGTCTTCTCTCGTCGAACTGCAGATTCTTTCTCAATCT